>JANHGB010010317.1:0-55204 GCA_026283785.1 Coracopsis vasa
TATCTGTCAGTCTTAAATACAAGTAAGATCCACTGACTAGGACGACTGGGTTAGTTTTTGCTATCTATTGGTAGTATCTCTCTCGCCGCACACCCCTTCTCCCGCCGCAGCCCGGGCGCCCCCCGGCCTCTCAGGGTTCTTACCTCCGGCCTCGCCTTGGCGGGCGGTACCCGGCGGCGCATCTCCAGCCGGGTCGAGCGCTGGCAGCCCCTGCAGTCTGCCGGGCTTCAACTGCCGAGGGTGTCCACCGCCTCCTTGAGGAGCAGCCCTCCGCCCCGGGAGGCTGCTGGCGCAGAGCTACCGGGGCCTTTCGGAGAAATGTTCCCCCGCGGCACTAAAAGTAAGTTCTAAGGAAAAGCGGGCCCTACTAAACGCGCTTTTACTAATGTAGTGTGCCAGCATTCAGTGTCATTCAGTAAAGCTCTGCGTGATTACCTCATTCACAGTATACCTAATAAAGAGGTGGTCTGTCACTTGTGTGGTCTTTGGAAAGCAGGAAATTAGGCATCAGCAAACAATGTTCATGTGTAGTCTGGACAGGCTGGCAATAGTGTTCTTCACTAAGATATATTTCTTGAATAAGTAAGTAAATGTACTTAATTGGTTTTTCTACCCTCTTCTTACAGGTTGTAACTTTTGCAAGGCTTGTGACATGAAGTAGGGCAACCAGCATTTTGAAGAGCTCTGTCATAAGTACAGCCATATCTCTGAAAGTCCGCACATTTGCTGGAGAATCCTCCCAAAGCTTGCGCAAATCGGAACCCGGAAACTTCCCAAAACCTTCATAATGGAGTTCTTGGTATCCAAAGGAGACTATGTTAGATGTTCCAAAAAATCTTTATTGCTACTTTTAGTATGTGTAATAGGTCTTGTGTGCACTGATCTGGACTACTATAGTTTACTTGGAGTGTCCAAAGAAGCAAGTAGTAGAGAAATACGACAAGCATTCAAAAAACTGGCACTGAAGTTGCACCCTGATAAAAATCAGGTAAGTTACATCTTTAACAGGTTAAAGCTGCTGGGTTAATGGGTCTTAACGTTTAAACAAAAAGTGATTTCAATTTATCTAAAATGTTTCTCTATTCTTGTGAAGTAGTGTAACCACCTGATAACATGTTCAGATATACTGTAGAGATTTACCAAACATGATTGGTCGTACATGATTGTGTTGAATTTGGGCCATATAAAATTGTTATAGTAAAAGAAAAAAAAGAAGAGTCAAGATAATTTAATTCTCAATTCTATTTTGCAAATAGAGGAAAACTTACTTCTGTACCATATTACCTTGTTGTAAACCGATGAGTTTGTCTTGTTTCTGTTTAGCTTAGGGGAACTTACTATTTCCCTAGCATGAAGCATCATCTAAACTGCAACCACCAGCCTGTACTGAGACATCAATCTCCAAGTATCAGATAGGACGCAGCAGAAATTCTGGGACTGCCAAGGCATAACAAGGGAGGGTAATAAGGAGCTCTAGAATAGAGAGAGAAGACTGGGAATGGCACAGTCTGTGCTACAATATTTTCTGAAGTGCAAAGAAATCAGTTTAAAATGTAAACATTTTTCCTCAAGATTTCATGAAATAATCAGAAATTCACAGGAAATGTGAGGGTTTGTATCCTCATATGTGCAACCACACCTGCACAAAGCCCAAGAAGACAGTGATGTTCCTTATGAGCTCATGGCCTGGCTGCACAGAGTACATTGAAGCCCCTGAGGTGCTAATGTTTTACAATGGAAAGCTCAAAGAGAAAGCCAAATCTCAACAAAGCTAGAAATGCCAACTTGTAGCTATTGACTGCAAATTTTGTTTTACCTATGTTAATACCTTCAAAATAATAACATTTTGTGTCAGGTTCTGTAGTTCCCAAGTACGCGAATACTACTAAAGATTTTTCAGTGGATTATTTTCAACATTAAAGATGATCTATAGAAGATGAAGCCATTACACAAATTCCATTATGTTAATTAATTTCCTGTGTATCTAGGTAAAGAAGTCATGATTCTTTAAGAAAAAGTGTCTTTTGAATGAAACGTGTAAGCATAAGTTAAAAGGGTGGGAGAGTGCTGAAGATATTGCTCACCACCATTATATTGTACCAGCTGAGAACCCAAACTGGCGTTCAGAATATGTCTGCAGATTTTTCACTGTTCTAATTCAGAGGTACCTAGAACCAGAGTGTTTTTTAAATAAAAAGGGAGCCTCTGTCTATACCAGAAGATGAGAAGGGGCGAGTTTATAGCAGAGATTTTCAAACTAGAGAAGTGAGCATTCTAGGGAAGTAGAAAAGATTATAGAGTAAATGGTAAGTTGTCATTCTTGAGGGGGTTTCTTTCATTTCCATTGAAGAGAGAGAGTTGAAAGAAGAGGCATCACTGGAGAATGTTATAGCCTCCTACTCATTCCCCTTGTATTTCAGTTGGTACTTTAATGAGAATGAAGAGATGAGAAGACACATACGGCTTCAGGAAAGGAAAACTTTACTGTAGTTTGTTTGGAGATCACCATGTAAAGTCTGCTTCCATCACAGCTGGCATCTTTAGTAGAGATATAAAAATATTTCCAGATTACTTTCTCAGCATTATGTGTACAAGATGGTTTATTAATTGCTTACTAGTTATACTTTGCCTTACACAGAACGATCCAAATGCACATGAAAATTTTTTGAAAATAAATAGAGCATATGAAGTGCTTAAAGATGAAGATCTGCGGAAGAAGTATGATAAGTACGGAGAGAAGGGTCTTGAAGATCAGCAGCAAGGAGGTCGTTATGAAAGCTGGCACTATTATCGCTATGATTTTGGTAAGTTACGATGCACGTTTGTGATTTGCTTTTAGTCACAAGTAAATACAGTGCTTATGTCAGAAATGCATAAAAAGATCTGATACAGATCTGTCCTCTCCAGATTTCTGCCTTCTCTGTTTTCCTGTAGCTGTCATTTTCTCTCTGTTGACCCAGTCTTTTATTTACCCTGTTAATAGCTACTGGTAATTGTAATAATCTATTTACGTAGCCTTTTGTTCCTGCTGGTTACTTTTCAATTGGTCATCTAATTTCTTGGGGTTTGTCTTGTTTGGTTTTTTTTTAATGCAAAGCTTTTTTTCTTTCTTTTTTTTCTTTTTCTCACATAAATTCCAGTGTTAATGTTTCATCAGTATTCTTTTTTATTCTTTAATGCAGGAAGACCTTTTTTGTCTAGGCAAGGTGTTCTTAAATGGATTTTGAGTGATTTTTGCACTGTCAAGCCTATTTTATATGCAATTATACAGTTAAAAGATCAGTAGAGAGGGAGTAGAAAATGAAAAAAATAACAACAGAATCATACCGGAAATGGCCCTGTGACAAGTTAATGTTTGTCTCAACAAATTTTAGGTAGCTGTAGGGAAAGGCTGGGATGAACCACTCTCAAGGCTGCTGTAACAGGAATGAGCTAAAATAGGGAGCTGAGGAGCATGGTTTGATTGATATGAAAGAAAAAGCTGAAATAAAACTCCACCTTGAAAAAACTTTATTTTCTGGTGTAGTTTGATTTAGTATGGCCCAATCTCTACAAAATTAATGTCTGCAAATTGAAATTGAATAAGCCAGATGTGCAACTATCACAGGAAAATATGGAAATTATCCTAAATTTTCTTCAGATAAACATCTGCCTAAGGTTGCACTGCTTGATTGAGAAACAATATCCTTGAATGTCAATTAACCAGTTTGGGGAGTATCTGTATCTAATTTTCATATTGTGTGTGTGTGTATAAACATGTGAAAATACAGATATTTTGTATGTGTGGATGAGTGTATGTATTATATTACATGATATGTAAATGGATAATAATATAAGAAGTACCTTGTCACCTGTAGAAATTAATTTCTCTCATTATCTATTTGCATTTAATCCTTGTATACCTTAGGTGAAGTGGCATCTCACTCGCCATGTTAGGTACTGTAAAAGATCTGTAGCCATAGTAGCATAATATAATGCTAATAGTATTTTTGGTACCTCTGCGCTGTCTTTCATGTATACTTGAAGTAGTAAACTGTTTTGTAATGGTTTTAGGTAGGATTGGTTAGCTTTTTAGAAAAGCTGTCTTCCTTACCTTTATTCTGTCCACTTTATTCCACTGCATTCACACGTTCTGTTAGTGGAAAAGCTTGTGGCTGAAATGCCTTTGTGATCTAAATAGCTTAGATAACCAGAAGCTGAGAGAAGTGAAAGCTTCCAGACATTATATATGGCTCTTTCACTGACAGTTGAAGTTTCTTGCATTTTGATCTGACAACTGGTTGATGTTCTCTCTAATACTCTTGCTGTAAGAGTGATAGTTCAAGTTCTCTGCTCATTTGGTGACTAGTCAACTAAACACCAAAATAACTGTTCTGTTCTGATGGTAGCCTTTGTAGCATGATGGTATGGGAGTTAGCAAGAGATTAAACTAAGTTTACATGTTACTAAACAAATATAGCTTTGTTGTAAAAACCATCTTTGCCAGCTTGCTATTTCAATTTAAGTGTGCTGTCTTCTGTCTTGTGAATAAGGCGATAGCTTGTGTCTTCATTTTAAAGATGGCAATTAAAAGCAATTGCTCGTTTTCTTAATAGGTATTTATGATGATGATCCTGAAATTATAACACTGGATAGAGGAGAATTTGGTAAGTTTGAAATAAATAGCTGTCTGTTTGACAATGTGGCAACCCAAAGTAAGAATTTTTGCATTCTGGGCTGTATATCTATAGACTTCTATTATGTACCTCTAAAAAATCATTGTTAGATGAGAAAACAACAAAAAAACCCAAACCCTTAATGCTTCATGGTAAATAGTAGTTAGCAAATATATAAGTATCAATATACAGTTTAGTTTAAGTATGAAAGATATTTTGTGAGACCTGCAAGAGGAATTTGAATTAAAATTTTATTTCTCCTAATTTATCATTACTATTTTTTGGTCTCTTGTCTAAAAATGCACTTTGCAGAACTTTTTTTTTTTATAGTTCAATAATTTTTTTTCTGTGAAATCCAGTCAATTTTGCCTGGCATAACAGGTTCAAGTCTAGAAGGTAATACCAGATACTAAAACCACGGCTAAGTAAAACAAGGTCTGGAAAGATAATGCTTTCAATGAGGATATCATCCAGTTATTCTTGGGGGTTTTTTTATAGCTAAAATGCTTACAATTGAAAGAGACTATAGAGGGAAAAAAAAAAACTGATTTTGTTGTAGTTTTAATTTTTTTGTCTGCATTTTGAGTGCTGTTTCCTTTGTGTGGACTGGACCTCCATGCTGAGCCAGTTTTAGAAAGTGTTTTAATAGCAGAACCTCATGATGCCCCTCATGACAGCATGGTCTTGCTTTGGTTAATTAATTTGCATAATCTACGCACTCCTTAGCTGTCTTGTTTGTGAGGGTATTTTAATATAGGCAAATATAAGTTGGGAAATTCACTATAAAAATTACATCCAAAAATAGATTGAAAGCAATGTAATTCAAGCTGATAACCTCTGCATGTGTATATTTTCTTGCTGTTGTTTTCTATTATAAGCAATGTTTCCCTTGACTTTTCTAATAATTAAATTAACCTGTATTTTCAAATTGCATTTTCACCTACTAGGGATTCTACATAAAAAGTTTGCCTGGTGGAACCCAGAAAATACTTAAAGTGATATAAGAAAATTGAAAGTTCTAGTGGGTAAAATATCTTTTAGAACTTATATTTTGTTTTTAAGGTAGCAAGACTCACAGTATCACACATTTCAGATACATTAATTTGTGGAGAGTACATTCTTAATTAATATTAATTAACATGTTGAAAGTCAGGGTGCTGATGTCCTCTGAAATACAATTTTTGTGCACTTGCTCACAACAGTAGGTATGTGCAAGTAAGGTGCAATGTTTATCCCATCAGAGTTACTGCTACTAACTGTGTCTGATATATAAATACTTAATTCAGCTTTTGGGGAAAACAATGTAGTAAAAATGTACATTCTAGATATAACTACATTGTAGATATGCATTACTTACGTACAGTTTTCTGCTCTCCATCTAGATGCTGCTGTTAACTCAGGAGAATTGTGGTTTGTGAATTTTTACTCTCCTCGATGCTCCCACTGCCATGACTTAGCACCTACGGTATGTATAACAAGCAAATTAACTCTGAAAATTCATTGGTTTTACCAGCATAAAAACGTTCAGAATTGGATTTTACACTGAAGCTGAAACCAAATTCAGCAATTCAAAATGCCAGGAATAGGAATAAAACATGCTGATGGTTCATTATATCTTTATAAGAAAATATCCTTTTCCTCCCTTTTTTCTAGTGGAGGGAGTTTGCTAAGGAGCTGGATGGAGTAATACGCATTGGAGCTGTCAACTGTGGAGATAATAGAATGCTTTGCCGAATTAAGGGGATTAATAGTTATCCCAGTCTGTATATTTTCAAAACTGGAACGGTGAGTGATAAAACTTCAGGATTTTTTAGAAAGAAATCTGCAAGGGTAGTTCTTTAATATTTGTTCAGTCATAGTTCTTTATATAAAGGTCTTCCTTTTAATACATTACTTCCTTTTAATAAATACTTTTTCTCTTCCTTTACCTCAGTTAAATTGATTTAGAAAGTTTACTTCAAACATAGGTATCTTGTTTACACAGTGGGGTTTTTCTAATCATTTTACTGTGCAATATATCACTCCTGATTTAGGAAGATACTATCATCATTTATGCTGTAGCAAAGCAAGAAGTCTACTTGAACAGTTTCTCTTACAGTATTGTAATGGACTTTTCAAGTACAAAGCATAGTCTGTGGCTTTGAGTCTAAAGAATATGGTGTTGTACCTAAAGAAACTTGGAAATTTCTTCCACAAGATTTTCTCCATGCCAGCTGCATTATGGTCGTCACGCTTTATAGTTGCTTGTTAAGTAATTGTGCCAGAGCTAATGTACAAATTACACTTGAGTAGTTAGGTACATTTTGACAATGGTAAGATTTGGGAGGCTGAATGCAGAGATGTGCAAAATGGACTGATACAAGCAAATTTTTATTTAAATAGAAATAATCATTGGGAGTTGGTATTTCTAACACTGAATTATCGTTGTGTGGCTGGAATTAGGAAGAAAAGCTAAATTCCAAACATTCCAGTACAGAAGGGAGAGGACAGTTAGAGCCAAGGCTGGGGGGTTTAGGAGTGTCCTGCAGTTACATAAGTACTGTTATTCAAAAAAGTAGGTTTGGTTAATTTTATATTTTTTTTTCTTCTGTAGCAACCAGTGAAATATTATGGAGACAGGTCAAAAGAGAGCTTAAAGAATTTTGCCATGCAATATGTTACAAGCACAGTCACTGAGTTATGGGCAGGTAATGTTCACATGTTTTGTTTGGAGTGATGGTCTTAAAATTGCTTGTAGAATATGCAATATGGCAGAAACTATGTATACAGCAATTTAGTTGTATTACATAGTTTCTTGCTTATTTTTGAGGTTAAAAATATTTTACTGTAACTTGCTAATATAAATTTGTCTTGTTTCACAGTCATGTTCAACTAGTCACAAACTGATGCAAATTGTTTTGCTCTTAGGAAACTTTGTTAATGCCATTGAAACTTCATTTGCTTCTGGTGTTGGTTGGCTGATCACCTTCTGTGCTGAACGTGGGGGTAGGTATATTAAATACCTTTCAAATAAGGCAAACAAGAAAAAAAGTACTTCTGTTCATAGTGGCATAATCCCTTTTGCTTCTAATAAGAAGTTACAAAATGTCTTAGATGATCACAGTATTTGGACTGTAGGTCACTTAAGATCCATTTTAGAGGCAGCTTGACAAAAGGGATATTAACAGCAAGATTATGCTATTGTGCATCTGTAATGTCATGTGAGTCATTAAAGCAGCACTCTAGTGTAAACCCTCAAAGGGAGTGGCAGAAAAGGCCTCTAACACTTTCCAGCTCAAGCTCAAATGACAGATATTGCATAGCTGCAAGCCAGCTTGTCGTGACAGCTGAGTGGAAGAAAGGATGTATCTCCATTTTAAACCTCTAATACACAAAAATAAGCTGACTATTTTCTCTTAGGTTTGGACATAGTAACTGGCACTTAGCACTGATGTTAAGGCAGTTTAGATTTGAGTTATTTTTTGTAGCTGTTTGTTACTGATGTTCTTGGGATCCGTAGCGGATACAGTATATGAGAAAGCTGCCTTGGTTAGCTGGTATTGCTAAGTAAATGCACTACACCTTTGACAAATAAAGATTTCCAGGTCTTATGAAGAGACCTTTGTTCTGTGAACTGAATAACAAGAGCTGCAGTCTTGATTTTACATTTGTAAATAGCATGATTTCAAATTGCAGTCCTTTTCTCAGTAAATTTTTACCTTTGGTCCAATTAAAGTGAGGGTGATGCATCTAGTTTCAGAAAAACTTGTGCATCAAAAGGTAACTATTAAATGTCTGGATTGGACTTTTTAATAGAGCATATGATGACGTAATTAGACATAGTTAGAGCATATGATGTATTTATTCTAGTGAGATATTATTTGAATCACAGGAAATTGAGATTTCCATTAAAATTTCATTCCAAGACAGTATATAGATACCTCTTGGTTGCTTTTTTATGAACGGTAAGAAGAAATTTTAAAGGTCAGTCTTAGTATAGCAAATAAAATATTAAAATCTTTAAAATTAGAATTTTATGTTGATGAAGCAAGATAGTGTTATTCGTGTTTATTTAACTTTGAGTAGACAACCATTGAGTGCCGATTACTAGGTGTTAGAACTTCAAGTCACTGAAACGCTGGATGAATAGCCAGGAAGCATGCCTTTTGAAATGGTCACCTTTGTAGGGAGGAAAAGGGTAATTCTAAAGAAGAGTACATTTAGTGCATTAATAATTTAAAGTTTCATGTTTATAAGTAAATGATTTTTATTTTGCAGATTGCTTGAGTTACCAAACACGCCTTAAGCTAGCTGGCATGTTGGTAAGCAACATTTCACTTTTGAAAGCATTGCTGTTATATTTAAAGCAAAATAACAGAAGTGAAAGCATCAAGTTGTAGCTGAAACATCAAGTGAAAGCTATAGCTTTGTTTCACCGAGTTCAGCGGAACAAAGATTTCACCCGCTAACTTTCAAAAGAGTGACTTTGTAGCTATTGGAATAACATTAAAATTTTAAGGAATTTTATAAAATATGAATTATTGTTAACTAATGAATTATAATGTGGTTTTCTTCCGTTTTCTAAATGTACATAATTGCTTGTGTGGGGATTTTCAAAAGCATTTCTGAACTTTAAATTAAAAAGTACTCTTCTTTTTGTTTTGTGTTTGGTTTTGTTTTGTTTTTATCTTACAGGAAGGTCTTGTTAATGTAGGCTGGATGGACTGTGGCACCCAGGGTGAGCTTTGTGATAATTTAGATATCTCATCTAGTACTACAGCATACTTTCCACCTGGAGCCACCATAAATAACAAAGAGAAAGGAGGTGTTTTGGTATGAGTTGTTTCTCAACCGTTCTGTATTTAGATAAAATAAGGTGATGGCAATGACAAAGGCATGTATAAATAATTTCCACATTGATTACATACAACAGAAAAGATGTTTTTTTTATCTTCTAAGCTTGTACTCTGTGGTATGGGTTTATATCTCTCTTTGGTTCTAAAACTGTGATCACTGGAGGTGGTCCCCAGTTTGTTGCTATGCTGGGAGAATGAACAGGAGTATGCTGCAGTAGCAGCAGCCTGTAGCTCTGCTTATCCAGCTCCTCAGGAGTCTCCCTGGGCAGCTATGGGAATCCAGGGGTGGGATGTTGCTCTGTGACAGGCCCAAGAGCTAGTTCTAAAGCTGCTACCCAGCTATCCTGGGCAAGCTTGGCAGTCTCTTTTCTCAAGTAACAGGACAAGATAAAATGGCCTCAAGTTGTGCCACGGGAGGTTTAGATTGGATATCAAGAAAAGCTTCTTTAACAAAAGGGTTGTCAAGCATTGGAACAGGCTGCCCAGGGAAGTGGTGAAATCACCATCACCATCCCTGGAGGTATTTAAAAGACATGTAGACATGGCACTTAGGGACATAGTTCAGTGGTGGACTTGGCAGTTAAGGGTTGGTCTCTATGCTCTTAAAGGTGTTTTCCAACCTGAATAATTCTATCATTCTATGATTTGCCATGTGCCCACAATTTTTATTCCAGAAGGAATATCACAGGTTTGAGGAATGTTACTCAGTTGAACTGAGTACTGACATGTGTGATAAAAGTACTCCTACGATGTCTGTCGCAACAGTTTATGCTGGTAGACTCTATTCTAATATTGCAACCTCCTCCTACGTTTGTATAGTAGTTTTAACTTCCTTAATTGATGGAGACATGTCACAGTTTGAAGAATGGCTTGTTTCTTTATTGTCACTACTGTTATCTATATCTTTAAAAGGAGGAAATTAAATTAAACCTGCCTGCTTTCAACTCTGTACCTTGCCACCTCTGAGTTACTGATTCATATTGCTTCCGAAATTTTAAAGATTACTGAAACTTCAGTGCCTGTAGGAGGGCTGTAAGACTAGATCGGAAATCTGGTAAACTTGATGGTCGAATTTGGCCTGAAATTTAGATTTGAGACTTTTAGCCCCCATTTGGCGAAATACAGTATTGTAAATTTAATATTGTAGGAAAACAAGCTAAAAAGCAGTATTCCAAGAGTGATGTTTGTGAAATTATGTATATGAAAAAGGTGATCAAATAACATGCTATTAACTGTACCCTTCAGTTGATGGAAAGAAACAAATCAGAGTAATTTCTCTGACACTTTTGAGTACTAATCATCAACAATCAAGTTGATATTTGTAATTCCTTATAATAAACACTGTTACCTTTCCTTCCTAGTTTCTTAACTCCTTGGATGCCAGAGAAATATATCAGGAAGTAATGAAGCATCTGCCAGACTTTGAAATGATCCCTGCAGCATCATTAGAGGTAAATTTTTTAAAATATGTTAAGATTTCTTTAAATAATCGTTATTTGGGGGTTTTATTGTTAATTTTTTGCATTTTTCAAACAAGTATTTATTTAACTGAAAGTGACTTTTCCTCTGTAGCCAAAATTATTTAACATTGTTTGTCTACTTTTACTTCTGTTGTTTAGCAAAACAACAAAAGTAAGGGGCGGGGGGTGTATTTGATAGGAAAATAGAAAAACACAGAAATTGCCATAGTAACTCACTCTGCAGCTGTAACTTTCTGGTTATTTTTACATTAACTAAATTGTAGAGAATCTTGCTTTAAATGTATTTTGTCGGTAATGTAAGAAATTAAAACAAAATACTTGTTAGTCCATGATAAATTATGTATGAACTGAAATTAGAAGTCTCAAAAGTTACTCAGCTCTTGGAGTTAAAAAGAAGAGGAAACCTCTCTTCACACTTGTAGTAGCACTTAGCAGCTTGATCTACAATGCACATGGAAACAAAAGGTATAGAGGGTAGCATGGTTCAGAATTTTTCCTCTTTTCCACTTATAATGTACTAAAACGAAGTTTAGTGGAAGAACTACATGAAAGAATTCGTTGAGTGGAGGAGGTCACTCGGAGATCAGATGAATAATTAGGCCTTTGCCTTTATAAAACATAAAGGGAATTTACAGGTTGGTATAAGTTGGGTTTTGTTGGGGTTTTTTTATCTGTGCGTTTATTGGGTTTTGAGGGGTTTTTTTTCTTCGTTTAAAGGACCGTCTGGCTCATCACCGATGGCTGCTTTTCTTCCAGTTTGGAGAGAATGATAAATCAAATACACAGGAATTTAAGAAACTTAAATTTTTACTTAGAGATGAACACATTCAGGTAAGACTTCGCACTCACCTAGTGCTGAATACTTACATTCAGAGAGCAAGTCAGTATGTTTTTCATTATTTTTACCTGTTACTACCACTTGCCACTTCTGGTACTGAGATACACATTGCAGATCTGTAGGAAAGCTTTTAATTTAAAGCAAGCAATGAAGTTTCCCATATGGTTTGAATAATTTAAAAGTAGTTAGGAAAGATTAACTTTTAAATCTGCTCTCTCGTGGTGCTGCAGATCCCACTCAGTTAACAATTAAAAGTTAACACTTCAGCATCAATTTGATGTATATGAAACCGTATTTTAACCACTCAGAAAACCCTATAATTATCTTGAAAATTCAAGACATATGGATTGTGTTAATTCTATAAAGTATGTATTTTCAAAAAAATTTGTTGCATTGACTAGAAGAATTTTAATGTCACATTTATTTTAGCTGTCTTTTTGCTTCCTTGCTGCTTTATTTGGAGGAGAAAACAGGAGGGTTTCTTAAGGTTTTATTCTCCATTTTGGCTTTTAATTTAAAAAAACAACTTAATGTAGCTGTGCTGATAGTTTTCCTCAAACATCATAGTTTGTCTTAAGACCAAAAAGGTCATTACTTTTCCATATTTTTGCCTTTTTTCCCCAACTCCTACTGCCTTTCAAAATATGTTAATTCATATAGATTAGGACGCCTTAATTAAAATAGCAATTTCTGTTAAATAGGTTGGCAAGTTTGACTGTCTTTCCTCACCAACCATCTGCAACAAACTATATGTCCATCAGCCTTGTTTAGCAGTCTTCAAAGGGAAAGGAACTGGAGATTACGAAATCCACCATGGTAAGTGAAACTTTGGCAAGTTGAAATCATTACATAATCACTCTGAGATGACGCCATCTTTGGCAAACTTTTTTTTTCCAAAGAACAGTTTTGTAGTTTTCATATTTGCTGTTTTTCATCTGACCTTACTGTAGCTTTGCACAAACATCATTTCCTTTGGGGGTGTTTTATTTTGGGTTTGTTTTTTCTTTTTTTCCTGGATAAGCACTCATCAGATGCCAAGAGATGTATTTTGTCTTTACTATCCTGTGTATTTCAATGTAATTTACATACTTACCTACAAATGAAATCTCTGAAGCTGACAGGACAGCTTCTGCTTTGGGTGGGATAACCAAAGAATGCTGTAAGGCACACCCTTCACAGAGGCTGAACATGCTAGTTATACAGTGCTTCCAACTTGAGAAACTTGGATTAGACTTCATGTGTCCCTGCACTAAAACTAATTCCATGCTTTGTTGTCTTCCATCCAAGAAAACCTACACTGAGACTTTTACCACTTCATTTCCAATGTAGCGGTTTCCTTCCAGGAAAGGTTGGAACTATGTTACTGTGTACTGCAGAAAGGATTCAAAAATGTTAGTTGAAGAAGAATGAAGCCTGAAGCAAAACTGTAGCTTGCAGCAATAGGCATAGCTTCGTCCAGAATGTGGCACAATGCAATTATGTAAGATGAAGTTCTAATTTTTCAGCCTCTGAACTATTAGCAACAGCTTGTTAGAATGGAGTCAGAACCTCAGTACTGTAATAAAGAGAGGAGACAGGCTTTTGACCACTTAGAAAAGATTAGTCGTTTCTAAAGGGGAAAGAGAATTCCATACATCTAATGATAGAAGGGAAAAGCTTTATACTTTTTGCAATTTTCACTCCAGCAGGGAAGCCAAGAAAGGGTCATGTACATACAGCATTTTTAGATATTTTTATAATGGTGAAACAAAACAAAATATTTACAAATAGGGTATGAGAAATGCATCAAACTGCAGTACATATGTTCTTTTCTGAATGATTTGTTTTACTATTGACAAAATTGATAACACCTAGAATGTTTACCAATACCAATCTTACTTCAGTATTTATAATGGTGTGATACTCGAAGGAATCAGGCTCTTTTATATGCTATGTTGAAAGGCTTCAATAGTTTAAAATCTAACAACAGTAGTAAGTCTTAGTAAGTCATTGTGCAGTGACCTGAGATTTAATTACCCTGAGGTTCTTATCCTGTGTTCGTTTCAAGACAGAAACTCTCATTTCAGTTGACAAATACGTACATGAAGGGTATGAAAAGACTTGATCTTTGCCCACTGGAGCTGTGTCACCAGGACCTTCATTTACACATAAATAGGGTGACTTGCCAGTATCATTTATTTTGCTTCAAGTCTTTAATGTGTCAATATCTTTGCCAAGGCAAGTGTATCTAGAATAGTAACTTTTTAATTCCAACAAATGCTAGGAAAATGGTAAAACAGCCAATAGTCCAGTCACAAAAAACCCCCAGTCATTTCATTTAACAAAAACATGGTTTTGTCTTGGATAAAACATTTATTTGGCTAATATTGGGTAAATATCCAGGTTAATATTTAGCCAAATATCAAATATCACCTAGAGTTTTCTTACCTATGTAGGCTTGGACAGTTTAACATTGTCTTCCTGAGAAAAAGCAAGTCACTACCTCTTATAATTTATTTTAGCAGGCTATATTTAAAGATCAGTCAAGGGAACTGGAGGGTTCCTGTTACTGTCAATGAGGTTTTTTAATGAGATCTATCATATGGAAAAATGAAGTTTCCTTTCTACATTGTTCTTTGAAGGAAAGAAGATCTTATATGACATTGTGGCATTTGCCAAGGAAAGTGTCAACTCTCATGTTATCACTCTGGGACCTCAGAACTTTCCTGACAAAGAGAAGGAACCCTGGCTTGTGGATTTCTTTGCACCGGTAAGTATTTCCTATCTACTTCTTTCCCTTCTAGCATCTGTTGTATAACTATGTAACACAACATTAGGAATATCTTGAAAGTGTCCTTCCGCATCATGAGACGGTATTGTAATTTCTGATTCCTTGGCAGCACTAGTTCCTAGACTGTGTGGGGTTTCTATTTAGTGGAGTCTGTTGTCAAAGCAGGGTATTATTCATCTCAAATATTCTCCTGAGAGTCAGCTGCAGGGAAATCAACTGCGCTTACATGCATTTTGTTTTCCAGTGGTGTCCTCCTTGTCGGGCTTTGTTACCAGAGCTGAGAAAAGCATCCAAACATCTTTATGGTCAGCTTAAATTTGGAACACTGGACTGTACTGTCCATGAAGGGCTTTGCAACATGGTAAGCTGCAGAAAATAAGAAAATACAGTCCTTTTAAAGAATATTATTTTCTTCTAGTTGAAGGTAGGGGTGGACAACGCTTGCGTATTTAATGTTACTTTCTTAAAGGGTAGTAAGCAAAACAGGACACTTGTATCCTTTTTTAGTTTCAAAGGAACAAACTGTGTAACCACTGTAGATAAAAATTAATGCAAAATACAAGTCAGTTTTGCTCTGATTTCGTATTGTTATTGGAAGACTCTGGAAGTGTCAAAATCTACTAATTCCTAAAGCAGGAAAAATAAAACCTAAAGCAGGCCCAGAAAGTCTTTTTGTGTATCTATAAATACATACATGCATTCTTTTTGTTCCTCACATAGGAGGGTTAAAAACAGTAAAACATGTAAAAACGCAAGTTTTTAATTGAAACAATGCATTTTGACAATATCTGCAAAACAATTCACTTCACCCTAACTGACTTGGCTTTTGGTTTTGTAGTGCCTTAAGTAGTCCAGGATCAATTTCAAATTAAAGAAAGCTTATTATTTACCAGTTTACACTTACTTAAAAATACAGTAGTGGAATTAAATCATTATTATTTTTTTTTAAATCTTGACCAATTTACCATGTTTAAATTTGCTTAACTTTTGCTTCAGTTAATTTATTGTGGTAGGAATTATTGACACTTATCCTGAATTCCAGAAAATAACTGCATTGTGACAGTTTTCCTGCAACTTTTTATGTTAGAATGTTTGTACTTATCTTTAAAATGTGAATCTCTTGAAATACATAAAAACAAGCAAAAAAGGACAAGCTTTTTAAAGTCTTATATGTGTTTACACTCTAAAGAATTCAAATCATGGAAGCATCTGTGTTTGATAGTAAACAGTACAGTTATTCATACAGTACAAGTGTTTCCACATAAGGACCGGGAATAGGTTTAAAGTTAAGGCTAAGTATACCCATGGGTTAATTCCTGTATTTGTGCAGAATGGCAAAAGAGCTACTGACTGCTTTTTAAATTGAGAACAAACTATGCCATCTCTGAATACATGTGGCATCTTCTCTGTACTGATTTGTAATGGTTTCAAATTCCCATCTACACAGAAGTCTGAGCAGTTGCACTGTACAAACTGCAACAGATCAGCAAGTGTGAGCTACCAATACCAATGGCAGTTAAAGTACAAGAAACCTAATAATTCCTTACAGTTTCTTATTGTCTGTTTTGTTAGCATAACATTCGAGCTTATCCAACAACAGTTGTGTTCAATCAGTCTGATGTTCATGAATATGAAGGACATCACTCTGCTGAGCAGATCCTGGAGTTTATAGAGGTATGTAAATTATAATCCTTGTTGCAGTCATGCTCATCCACAAACGTTCTTTAGTTGGAAGATTCTAAGATTTAGTGGGGTTTTACTATTAATTAGACTAGTAAGATAAAGACTGAAAAAAAACTTGGGCAAGAAGAGTGATCCAGCAACTGTCAGTCACAGACTTAACACCTAATTTTCCTTCTCTGACAAGTAGTTTCTTTGAGATCATAGCAATAATTTAAGATCCCTTTCAGTCTGCAAAGTAATGGTAATGATTTCTATCTCATAGAGAGGATAAATGAATTAAAAGTATGAAATGCTGTACTATGAAGGTGAAAACATCTCATGTGCACAACTTGAAATAAGAGGAGGTTCACATTTTTGTGAATTAGCTTGCTGCCCTCCACACTTCTCAGCTTTTTCTTGAACTTTCTCAACTCACAGAACTGCAAATTGTTGCTACTCATCGTTGTTGCTGCCAGAGTTCTGGCACCCATCTTTTCCTCCAGCATTCAGGTTCTCTCACTGCTAGATCCAGAGGCTGTTTTCCACTCTTTCAAGAGGCTGTTAATTCTCTCCAGGTAGCCCAGAAAAGGCAGGTTTAAGAGCACTCATGCAGGACCAGGTAGAGGTCAATCTTTTTCAGATGCTATTCAGAGGCCCCTAGTGCACCATATGTTTTCTTCTACATCCCAGCTTAACTAGCATGGCTGAGTCTCATGTCTGCGCTTGCCAGGTAAGCTGAATTTCTTCCCTTTTGCCTCTCTTTATGGAAGAGACAGAAAAACCTCCCTTTTGCAGCCCGACTGTATTGTTTTGGATAGCTTTTCTCAGCAAATCAGGCATATGATTGTTAGGTTGAAGGAATGACTTTTGATGCTTCCATGCCTTTCAGTGGTGTGGAGTCTTCCCAACCATACCAGCAAGCATAGCTCACTAAAAGAGGGACATTCTCAGAATTTTGTACATTCTGTTTGTATGTGATGGTGCTAGCTATGGCGTAACTTACTGTTGCAAAGTGTATGTCTACAAGCTGTCTTTACTTTAGGATCTTCGGAATCCATCGGTGGTGTCCCTAACGCCAGAGACATTTGTTGAATTAGTTCAGAGAAGAAAACGAGAGGAAACCTGGATGGTTGATTTCTATGCTCCGTGGTGTGGACCTTGTCAGGCTTTAATGCCAGAATGGAAAAAAATGGCCAGGGTAAATGACATTCAAACATTTTTCTGCTTTTGTGTCCTTTTGTGTGGAATTATTGAGACAGTACAACTGCTGTCTTAGGGGTTTGTCAAAGTCCCGTGATTAATATTGTGGACAAAACAGGGAATTCCTAACTGATAGGTTTATATTGTTTCAGATACAAAGTTTTTGTCTGTTTGTTTGTTTTAAGGTTCAGTACAGTGTATATACTGTACTCCAGTTTTTGTTGTTGATACAAGTGTGTTTTCCAAGATCTAAGAAACTTTACAGTAACTAACTTGTCTCAATGCTTAGTGCTTTATCTAAAGAGCTCTGCGTCTGTTTAAAACAAAGTAGGAAAAAAAGATTTATCCATAAATTAGATAAGAATTGGTTTGCAATTGAGTGTTCTGTCATTTGGAAAAGTAATTACTTTATGGACAACCATCTGAGTTTTCCTGGGATGTGTTTCCAGGAATGTGAACTTGAAACTCTGGGGGGAGGGGGAATAGGGCATTGGAAACAAGTCCATGACTTACAGGCATTTAGAACTTACGTAGGCTAGGAGTTTTAGCTAGGATTCTCTATTCTGATCAAATGTCCGTGAAATATTAGTAGCGCTATAGTACATATTTAGTAATCATCAGCTTCACTGCCTATGGCAGGTGGTTTCTGCCTTTGCAACAAATACGGTGTGCTTAAGACACAGGCCAGCTGTGCAACTGATAGCACATCTGCACTGCACCAGATTCTGTCATAGTTCTTGAGCCTGTGATGTGAAACATGGTAATATGTTAGTCCTTATTCTAAATGATGACACTCACGTACCTTCAAGGCAAGGTATCTCATGAGCCATGTGCATGCAGCTTATACTAAAACATGTATGTGCATGATGGGAATGCACCTGGATTGCTGGCTCTAATTAGCTACCAGTGACTCATTTATAGGAAAAAAGAAAACCTTGTGATAATATTGGTTTGTTTTATTGGTTTCTTTTCCCCAACTAAGTGATTGAGGCTTTAATTCTGAAGTATTATAGTAGTATTGATTAGCACATTT
This sequence comes from Coracopsis vasa, assembly GCA_026283785.1. Taxonomy (NCBI): domain Eukaryota; kingdom Metazoa; phylum Chordata; class Aves; order Psittaciformes; family Psittacidae; genus Coracopsis; species Coracopsis vasa. The sequence continues at coordinate 18,475 of JANHGB010010317.1, forward strand.
TATTGTAGGTTTTCTTCTTTTTTTTCAGATGTTAAATGGATTAATCAGTGTAGGCAGTGTGGATTGCCAAAAATACTATTCTTTCTGTCACCAAGAAAGTGTTCGAGGATATCCTGAAATAAGACTCTTTCCTCAAAAATCAAACACAGCTCATCAATATTAGTAAGTAGCCTACTTTGATTTGGGAAATGTTAGGTGATAAGAAACAATATGGATATACATCATTTGCTGTATAGAAAAGGTTCATCACAGCTGTTAAAATATGCTGTTATGATATTACTGTCCTAGATGTTATTCACTTTGTTACTTGAAACCGGTGTCATTTTATTTTGCAATTTCATTTCAGTAATTTGAACTGAGACTGCCTCAGGAATCTTAATTTTTATTTCTTGCTCTTTAGTGATTGCCACTTTTCTAACTTTAATTGCCTGTTAAATTATATGATATGAAAATATTAGGCCTAATTGCTTGCAGCTTTATCTTTAGAGAACAGAGGGATGTAGCCATCTGATCATCCTTCCTGCTAACAGTCTGTTAGCACCATTGCAAAAATTGTCCACTGTATATCTAGTCATCCCATTCATTGTATAACTAGTGTGGAAACATTAATCATTAACATGGCAAAACAAAAATTCAGTGGGTAACAAAATCTGACTAAGCCAAACAGTCTGTCTCCTCCATTTCACAGTACTGTTTGAAGATCCAGGGATTTCAGGAAGCACGTACATATTTCAAGATAGATAACATCTGAAATAGCAGATGTGCTGCTTCATTGTTTTTCAAATTGGAAAGTTCTATTAAATGCTGGCAGATACTGAATTGTAATGCCTCTTCATCGTAGTGTGTAAGAGCAGACTTCAGTAGCTTTCATCATGGAACTGCTTGCTTTTATTCAGTTCTAGACAAAGTTTCTCTTAAAAGCAGAAATCTCTTTCTTATTGAAAACAATGAAGTTGGTGAATGTGACTGTTAAGTGCCAAATTCCTAATCATGAGTGAGCTATTTCCTGTGAAAATATGGAAATTTGTCTCTCAATTCACCAAAAACTCAGGTCAGATTTTGACCAGCTTAACTGTACTGCAAAATACTTTGTTATGAAGTTGTAAATTAGTGGATATGAATCCAGAATTAATCTTTTTTTTAACTTGTCACTGGAATTTCAAAACTAAGCAATGCCCTGGAATTCCAAATAGTAAATCCTTGTCCAAGTAATCAGTTTGCCTGGCTTTTCTGCTATCAAATAATTGTTTTATTGTAATGCTGGAAAATCAAATAGAAAATGTACTAAGATATTTCAAGTTAACTCTCATGTTTCTTAAAGTTTGCAGTTGTATCTGGACTTGTTAACAAAGATTCTCAATTAAAAATAGCTCTAGCTCTCAAAGCTTACATGCTCCAAACCAAGTTTTACTCTCCTGCCAGAATTTTCTTCTGTTTATCTTCTAGTCCTTAATTCTGCATCTTTGAATTGTAATAACTTTTATTTATTCAGATTTAAAAGCAAAGTAGAAATATATCCTAAACCGTATGCATTTAACTTTATTATTTCATTATCTCCACTCTACAAAAATATTTGAGTTTGTTGTTGTTGGGTTTGGGTTTTTTAGGGGCTGGTTTGTTTGTTTTCCCAACATAATTCAAACCACTACGCAACTGGAATTTTATTTTCTTTTCAATCATTTTACAGTAGCTACAATGGATGGCACAGAGACTCATATTCACTGAGAGGCTGGGCATTGGGGTAAGTTGCTGCATTAAACTTCATTCACAAACCGCTTATATAATGTGCTTGCTAGGAGAAATGAATATTTAAATGCTGTGTGAATCAAGAATTAGAAACACTTAGGTACATGTACTGTTGAGATTTCCATATCTTTTAACTCAAGAAATGGCATACTCCCTACTGCCCACCCATTTCCTGAAGACCATGTTATTATCTTGCCTACCACTTTTAGAAAGTGACTCTCTTGCAGTACAGAGTGTAAGGTAGCGATTTGCAGACTACTGCTTTTCTTCATTTCAGAATTTTTTCTTGTACTTAAATGGAACTTGGATATGCTCAAAGTTCAGAATGGTTTAGGACTGTTGTTCTTCCTTTCCACAGATATTTACCACAAGTGTCTGTAGACCTAACTCCTCAGAGTTTCACAGAAAAAGTTCTGAATGGAAAAGATCACTGGGTCATTGATTTTTATGCTCCTTGGTGTGGACCATGCCAAAATTTTGCTCCTGAATTTGAGATCCTTGCAAGGGTAGGTTTTTAACTGCATTAGCAGATTTTTATAACGGATAAAATGCAATTCATCAGCACCTTTTTCTTACCGATCATCCAAAAAAATGCATATCCCTAATGAACCCCTTCTAATTGAAAGTCCACACTTTTACCTCCCATTTGTCAGCAGGAGTTGTCTCTTGCAGAGACATACACGCAGGCCCTCTTTTGAGACAGATTCCAGCTTATGATGGGGTGGGCTTTGGAACATCAGTGCGTTGCCCCAAATTGAAGTAGAAGTGTTCCACTGAACATGTTGTGACTTCTAATACAAGGTTAACAGCCTGAGAAGCAAACAAGCAGCTACTGTGAGATATTTAGCTGCACTCCTGGCTTATTCAAGTTATTTGCTTACAGTCTCCCACTGAAACTTGAAGTCTGAGTCTAATAAACATTTCTTTTTAGGCTGTAAAAGGAAAAGTAAAAGCTGGGAAAGTTGACTGTCAGGCATATGGTCAGACCTGTCAAACTGCTGATATCAGAGCCTACCCTACTGTCAAGTTTTACCCCTACCAAGGAACAAAGGTAAAGTGAAGTGTCTCCTTTATGTATGCTGGTGAGTGAGTACTTTTAGTAGATGTATTTCATTTCACATTTAAGAGGCTATTTCTGTAACATATTAAAATGCATTATTTAGATATTCTGGAGATTCATTAATAATCAATATTGGTAACACTTAAAATAGTAGGACAGTGATACAGTAATAATGTGTTATTGAAAATAAGGAACTAAGTTAATAGAACAGTAACTAAAATGTGGGCTTAACTAGAACCAGGGTTTAATGTAACAAAATGTTTCTCAACTTTTACCAATTCCACCACCTGCTACCCAAAAGCAGGCAAAGCCTCTCTTGAAATGTGGACAACTTCATTTTGGCTAAGAAGAAATATTCTTTCAATGTAATCACAACATTTAATTATAATTTTGACTTAAATAATGCATTTTAACATAGAAAAGAAGATTAAAAATATTGTTGTTTTCTGGCTCAAACCACTATCAAACCACTTCAGTATCAGTAACAATATGGTCTAGTGTGAGGCACAAGGACAAGGGCTAATGGGCTTAAACAGGGGAAGTTCAAGTTAGATATAAGGAAGAATTTCTTTACTGTGAGGGTGGTGAGGCACTGGAACAGGTTGCCCAAACCAGTGTTCAAGGCCAGAGTGGACAGGGCCTTGAAAGACATGGTCTAGTGTGAGGTGTCCCTGGCCATGGCAGGGGATTGGAACTGACAGTTACAGACTTTGTAATGGCTGTCTACATTAAACATTTAGCTGAATAAATTTGAGAAAACTCATAAGTATTTCAGGTTTCTTTAAGGCTCAAGACAAAATTTCTATAGTTTTAGAGTAGTTCTTACTATAAAGACAATTCACATTGTTTAAACAGAGACAAAAATATAACTATGAATCATAAATCAACCTACCAGAGCCATTGGCTTCCTCCCTGTGTTCCTCTTGAATTCTACCTGAATGTAAGCAGAATTTCTGTTCAGTGTAGAGCATGGATAATGTGTTTCACAATTATTTCTTTCCCTTTTTTAAGAAAAGTGTTCTTGGGGAATACATAGACAGCAGGGATGCAAAAGGTATCGCTGACCTCTTGAATGAAAAATTAGAAGCAATTCAAGATAAAGGAAAAAGGAAAAAGTCGAGAAATAAGGTAAGAATACTTATTGTGGGGCCTTTTGCAAAACACTCATTGTGAAGAATAGCCATTTAAAGTTATGCGTTTGCTCTTTGGGAAGTATTAAATTCCATATCTTCAAATAGTACCAGGTATATTTTGCTTTTAGTCTTGTTTTGGTTACTGTTATCTATTTTAAACTCAGTTTTCAATGTCCACATACGTAGCAGAGAATACTGCAGTTGCAGCATCAGTTATGGCAAGATTTATCAGAATTTATAGATGTCCATGGGACAGCTGCATTACCGATATATGGTTGAGCTGCACTGTATCTTGAGCGTAATCTTTAGATTTCATAAGCAGGCACTAAACTACAGAGCCTGATTAGCGTAAGATTGGGATTGACATTTTAACTCAGAAGATAGTAAATACACAGCTGTTAAGAAGTATCCTGAATTCTATTTAAGAAACACAGAGAAATATAAAATCATAGAAAAAAAATCTTGATTTTATTTGTACTTTCAGATTAACTTGTTTGTTTTCTTGTCACTAGGATGAACTCTAAGTGGTACTGGAGGTAGGTATGATTGAAAATATGCTGAAGCTGTGAATATAGAAGACACCATGAGGAAAATAGAAGGCTGATTACATTCATGACAGGACTAAAGAGATGAAAGCTAGTTTGAGTTCATGGATGTACATGACTATGACTTTTGTTAAACTGTGGGAAGATGAAAGCATTTTGACTCTGGTGGAGGCATTCAGTGTTTCTGCAAATGAATTCTGCATGTCCCTCTTCTGATGTACCAACTATCTTCTTCCTTGTCAAACATTAAGGTTGACCAGAAACGTGGACTTTTGCCTACCCATTTACTAGTTCCTTATACTTTTTTTTCTCTTTCCAAACACTTTGAATGTGGCACTCAGCCTGTGGCTGAATATGCACTCAAACCACTCTGCAATGCAGAAACACAATGAGGGGTTGTCTATTTGAAAGACAAACAGTTTTACCTGGTGATTATTCTGCTTTGGGGTTGCATTGTTGTCTAATCAACTGTTAAGAAATAAAATCAAAAACTGGTAGCAGGATTGGTTTCCTGCCCTTGGGTGCATTACTGTGTTGTGGCAGTGGATGAATGGAACCTTGAAGAGCATCTTTAGCTGTTTGATTTAGGAGTGTGAGTTTTTCTTTGTTTGCTTGTTTTTTTAAATAAGGAAAAAAAATTACAAAGGACTCCAAATTCTGTGTTTCACTGACTTTCAAATGTTAAAGTTATGCCATAAAAGTATCTGCTTAAGTTATTAGGTGATAACTTTATTACTGTCTTCTTACATATGAATGTATTCTGTGGACATGTTTAACATCTTTTGGTATTACCACTCTTCTCTGGAGACATGTTTTGGGGTTGTTGTTTTGTTGGGGGTTTTTTATATAAATTTAGGCAAGCAGCATAGCAAGTGCCTTTTTTTAATTTAATAATGAACACTGTACATTGCAATATCTCCTCCTCCATCCTAATAGAATTCCCACTCTTTAGTGTAATACTCTCCCTAGCTTCTCAATAGACAAGAAAAAATACAGAAGACAACACAATGTCTGCTACATTTACGAGTTCAAAATTGAAATGTTTCATGTTTTCAATAAAATGATGCTGAGAACTTGTCAGATGGACTTTACTCCCTGCTCTCCCTGGGTTTAGATATGGCATGATGACAGTGTAGTGTATTATAAATTTGTAAATAGGTTATCTACAAGTAATTTACTTTATCAAGAATGCAAGAAGTAAAAGGCAGATATTCAAATATTTCTTCCACTATATTCAGGGTTGCCTCTATTACTTTGCAGTTTTGCAGTATATTAATCTGAAAAAGAATCTGTTGCATCTAGTTTTTAATAAATTAGACCTTCTCCCCCCCCACAATCACAGTCAAAAAAGACAATTTTGGTATTTTGAGACTGACATACAAATTATTTTGGTCAGGTTTTGCTTGTATGTTTAACTGTAACTTCAGTTCTCACATCCTTCCTCGAGAATGAGGTCATAGTTACATACTCTAGGATCCTACTGTTAATCTAATAAAACACAGTATGAGCATTTGAACAGTTTCTTCCTTATTCCTGTTAACAGGAACAAACGAGCAAGATGAAAAATAGACCAAAAAACCCGAACTGCTTCACAGCAGGCTCCTCATAAGATGATGGTAACTGGCTTTACTATGGCCCTGTTAGAAAACTACATCAAAAAGCTGATGTACAAATGTTTTTTCCAACTTTTCATGGGTTTCTTTGCCAGCTGCCCTTTCTGTCATCTTTCACTAAGCAGCTTGAGGGAGATGCAGTGATTGATCAGATCTTGCCTTTATTCCTAGCTGTACAAATAAATAAAACCTTTTGTATGTAGTTTTATTTCAGCCTTCTCTGAGGAATGTAATCATGCAATTCTTGCTGATCAAGAGTTTAAATGGGTTATTCATGACACATCTGGAGCAGTACTATTTTTTAGGTAAGAATATGTTCAAGTAGCCAAGTCCCTCAGTTTTATCCTGTAGAATCTTGGAGGTGTCAGCATTGCCTCATTCTTCAGCAGTCATTAAAAAGAAAGAAAACCACCACCACCACCACACCACAAGAACCACCCAGAGTAATAAAATCTCCTCAAAATTGGATTGGTTAACAAATATTTTTTGAATATACTCCCCCACCTCTGATGCCAAATAGAAACAAATCAGTCCTATTCTAGTAACTTTTGATAATTAGGGTGCATTCCGTATTTTAAAAGGAAAACCTTCAAATTCACATATCCAAGCTATAAACCAAGTAGAAGATGAATCTGAACCAGTACGTGAGTGAATCCTCCAATTTTAAATAATGTTGCACCATTCCTTAGGCCCCACTTTCCTCCTGAGAGTAAATGTCAATTTTACTCTCATTGTATGACCCAGATCATGCCATTTCTCCCTTTAGCTGGACAAGTGTGATGACATGCGGGTTTTGACTGAATGCCACAAGACTTCTCAAGTCAAAGCAGGGCGCAAGCTCTCTCCAAGGATTGCTGTTGCATAGGACTTGCTGCACTATTAAGTAAGCATTGGCAGCTTTGCTAAATCTCTCAAATTACAAGCAGCAGACTGTGAGCCTGACCTTGTACCTTTTCCTTCTCATGTAACTACACATGCACAAAGAGAGGGAAACACATAAAACACAAAATACATGTATGCTGTACAATAGTTGGTATAGAACATATGGAAGCCTAATAGCTTTTAAGTTCGTCTCTAGCTTCCTATTTTGCTTTAATTAAGGATGGCTATGGCTGCTTAGTGTCACTGAACCGATCAGCTATCATGCCTTATACTAAATCAACAAGTTCCCAAGACACATTTGGTTCCTTTAGCTTCTGCTGCTGCTAAAAGGCATAAAAATAGTCAAGAGAATATGACAAAACTTTAAAGCAACATACTGGGTTTATATGGTCTGCAGTTGGAAAGACCATTTTGTGATCAAACCTGGCAAGTTTCAGTTTTTCCATTCATGGGCATGCCTCAGGTTTTATTCGTTGTTCCGTATATTTTTATCAGCTTATAAAAACCTTGAAATGTTTTAAAGTCTTCAACTGAACTGCACAAAAGAAAGATATTTCCTTTACTGAAACTTTACATCTGAAAAGAGTGACATTTCAAGTCCAAATACTTTCAAACTTGGTTTTCTCACTCTGCTACAATTCAATACCAATTTTTAGTTCCATCTGTATGTAAAAGCCACCACACTTTGTATAACAAACAACTAAAGGTAAATCATCAGCATATTAAGTACTTACCCCCAACATTAAACAGACTTCTTTTTCTACGGTCTAATAGACTTCTCTGTACGTTACAGGATGATAAGTTAATTACAGTTAGTTGGGCATAAAGAAGAATGTTTCCTAAACAAATGTGTATAGTCAGTGTATTCTGCAGCCTATTTCTTGGCTAAGGCTACAGGAGTCATGTCTGTTAACTCTTGGCATGTATTCTTCACAAGCCCACACATCTTGTAAGGAAACATCTACCTCACTTAAATGTCAGTGTTTCGAAAAACATTCAGGAGCTGAATTAAGTAAGGGTTGGGATTTTTTTCAGAATGCGATACACAGTAAAACCAAGTTTGTTCTGGTAAATTCTTACTGTACAACTGAGCTGCAATGGAAAATATTGCCTTAGAGATGTTCTCTGCTTTCTAGGGCTTAAGGGACACACAACAGAATATAGGACAATATATTGTTTTTCCATAAGGCAGCTCAAACTTACATGAAGTAGATACAATTTCTGCATTTTATAGGCTACCGTGGAGCCATATAAAGAATTACCTTATTCCTCTCTTTTCCATCCTCATGAAGTACCAGACCCACTAACAAGAACACACTTTAACCAGAATTGATTACAGATCCTCTCAACCATTAGAAATTAATTTGGCTGACCTGGAGTTTCCAGAAAATCATTTTCCTGGTAGAAAAAGCAAACATTTTCTTCCTTCTGTGTACATTAAGCAATCCCAGTTGTGCTGTCCCAGATATACAACTTTTTCATCAGGTAGCTAGTTTACTTTCATTGTGTCAGAAGACTCTCAGTAACAAAAGCCCGTGCCCACAATATTGTGTTTAATTTTTGCTGAGGCTATATTAGAAGAAGATCCTATGTAAACAATGGGGAAAAGTTACTATATTCCCATCCCATCCCTACAACTGTAATTCAGTGCTCTCTTTTGATGATGTTCTCTTTATTATCCTACCTTTGATCACTGGATCATTATGTCTTGAACAACTTCATTATTCTAATTATATACTAAAGTGAGTAAGCTGTGTCTATATTGCACAATTTTTCTGCTGAGGCTTGAGCAGCATGCGAGAAGTACCTGTATGCCTGGCCAGCCTGTAGAGCCAGGAAGTACCGGTTGATGTTCTGGCTATACCTCCTATTCTGCTTTGATCTTTTTTAGCATAAGCACACTCCTGCACTGCAGGGTACCCCTGTTCCACAGTCACTGCTGTCAGAATAAGGCTCGTGTGGAATTACAGCTGTAACAACATAGGTCCTTGTGCTTAAGGCATCACGCAAGATGTGGTAGCTCTTGTAGGACACGGTGTTACACACACCCAGCTGCATTCAGTGCAGCTAAGGCAGCAAATTTGTCACCTTTTCACTTTTCTGTTCTCAAGGTGTTTGAGGGCTAAGCTGCAGTACATCAGTATGCATGTGTACTACCCTAAAAAGACCAGGTTTCTGCAAGACTTTGTACCTATATTTGCTTAGCTGGGAATAAAGGGGTATCATACTAAATATGGCAGGAAAGAACAGAGCAGAAGTGTTACAATCTTGAATAGCAGGAAAGAGTCTTAACCTTAGGCACTCTGTGCTTTCACTTCAGAATGTTACCTTGTTGCAGAACAATTAGTAGAGCACAGGGATCTAACAGGCTAAAGGCTAAATAAATACTGCAAGATACATATAAACAGTTAACAAAATGCCTTTAAAGTTTTGGACAAGTGAGAAATGCAGGTTTGATTCCGAAATCAGGAGTCCAGAGACAGGAACACCGAGCTGGCTGCTGGTTTGACAGACAACCTCAAGCACATAAGACAGCTCTAGCCAAATACAGGTGAAAGGTACTGGAAGAAAGTAGGGGGTTTCCCCCCAAAACAGAGCAAGTACATAAAAGTAATAGTAGCCATGAATGCTGGCATTTCTATGTTGAGCGTAATCGCTATTCAAATACTATACTATAGTCAACCAATATTTGTTATAGAATCCATCAATAAAACCACATTATATCTAACTAGCAGATAATGTGGGATTAAAAAACTTCTCTGTACAGAACTTAAAAAAAATAATACTTTGTTCACATCACAAAAAGCTGTACAATGTTTTTGTGCAGACAAACTGAGATCACCACTCTGTTCCTGATACCTTGGGTGGAAACTAGGAACCAAATTTCACAGATTCGGACACTTACCACAACCAACCTTTCTTCATCAATGAGCAGGATGCAGCTGCCATGTTTTCATTGGCCATAGACACTAACAGAAAAGGGATTTGCCCTCAGTGCAGTACCTGTGCAGCTATGACAGGGCTTCAGTCCTCCACGTCTTCCGAGACAGATTCACAGCACATTTAGACACCACTAAGATGGTATTTTCTCCTACAAGTATTACATCCTGTGCTGTAATTTAAGCAAACGTAGCCAGCCCTGACCCCAGCTGAGCTGAAAGCTCGGCTTGTGCCAGCAGGCGGCAGTGATGAGGCCGGAGCCGGTCTGCTGCAGGCCCTCACACAGCTTAAGTTTCACAAGCAGAACATAACGTAATCTGCTGCTGTAACTGTGCCGGGATTGCTTCGCACCGACCTTGTCAGTGAAAACAGCTTCTACTACGGATAACTTTAAATGTATTTTGTCCCTGTGCCACAAGAAATAACAATGTACGAGACCCTGTACCACACAAAGATCCATTTTGAAGACAAAGTCCAGGAAACTTCACTCAAAACTGAAATTACAGGATCGTGTGCAGGTGACCAAAGGCTAAATGCTTCTAGGAGTTGGTAGGGAGTATTTCCCAGTAATTCACTACTTCAGCTACAAGCACAGTCTTACCTGGTTTGGGCAGTTCTTTCATTTCTTTCTAACTTCAGCAGTGCTGGTTTGTGCCTCTTTCTCCCACCTTTTCTTCGTCAGTTTCATAAAAGAAGCACCACAAAATTCCCAGAGATGAGGGCAGGATTCTTTTGTTTCTGGCAGCCAAAACACACCCTTCTTAAGAATAACCTTCCAATATGATGATTGGCATAAATCAGCTTTTATGCTCATCTCTCACTTGTAAGAAAGCTTTCTTATGTGCCAGCTATTTTCCCCACACAAGTCATATTTAGCACTTCAAAGGTGAGGCTACAATTACTTCTCTCCTTCAGAATAGCAAAGAGGTTTTACAACTCATCATTCATATTTACATGGTTTTGTCATCATAAGAGTATTGACCACAATGGACCGTTCACTACCAAAGCTCTGCTCTTTCTCCTCAGGACTTCTCACACCACAGCTCCTGTATACCTTGCAGGTTGCGCATTTCCAGAACTTGTTTAACCTCCAACCATGCATTTGTGCTTTACAGCTTTACACCACTAAACCATACACCAGCATAAGGCAGCACTACTCCTGAAATAAGAATCCCATCTTTGCCTTGCTCACATGGCCATGGTGAGACAGCTTCTGATACAGTTTCATCCTGAAACAGTTAAAAGAACTAAAACTCACCTGGCAAAAGTGGTAATGGCACATAAAACCAGAAATCCTTAAAACTTAGGGTTTAGGTTTTATATTCTAGGAACCAGCAAGTTCCCTTCCCAGAACTAACCACATGTTTTTCAGCTTAAAGATAGGAGGGTACTATGTACCAGGTTAATATGAAGCAATCAAGATATGCCATTCATTTTCATACCTTCGTGGATTTTTTTCTTCATGTAGTCTACTTAAGATAGACTATGGAAATACCTGGAGATTTTTCCTGAGGAATGTGTTCTACTTCTTGGAAGCACTGGGCCATGGCAATGCCACCATCTGTTGGACAAAATCGGCTCCCTGTCTCACACAGCACTGTGCTGTAAAGCAGCTGGGAAGAAGGTGGGAGAAGTGCATGAAAGAGAAGTGCGTTATTTGTGGGAGAAGTGCATTATTTGTACATTCTACTGCTGCTGACCTGTATAGCTGTCCAGAGATCCTGCTCCATTAGAAGAGATGAGTTGCAAGGTAGAGAGAAGCAGGCATGCCTACATCACATGCAAAGCTGGCAACCTCCAACATTGCAATCACTGCAAAGCAAACAGAGGGCTTAGCTGCTGATCAAGAAAATAAGATGTTATGACACCTAACTGCTCCACCACACGGAATAGACACGAGTACATTTTAGTCACTTTATTTGTATCTACATACATTACATTTTGATTCTCCAAATAGTCAAGGCAGTTATTCTCAAATAGTTTAGTACATCAATTTTATAAAATACAGCTGAACCAAAGTAGATTAGAAATACATACATTATGGTACATTAAGTGCTTTGAATAGTGATTATTCTGGCCACCTGCTAGTGAGTGATTCATTTGGTTTTGGTCATTCTCACAGAGGAGAGTCCACTCGACAGGTAACTCCCCAGAGCCCAGCAGAGGTACTTAACCAGCAAGCATCCCTCGTGTGCTTTTGGAGGACAGAATGCGTTGCTGGGCTGCTACAAGGCATTCTGCTGTCTGCATGACGACTCAAAGCAAGTCATCGCTTCTGATTGGGTCAAGATTTAGACATTTGTCACAAGGCCTCAGATCAAGACAATAGAAGAAAAAGAGCTAGTGTAGCTCTGAAGAAATGCAGTCTTCACATTTGCAACTGGGATTCACTTACACATTTATATGCTAAACCTGTGTTAAAAAGAAGAAAATAAAAAACTCTAATCAAAGGGATCATGTAATACCTAAGCTGTTCCCCTAGAACTTCCTCAGGCATGGTACAGAGACACAGACCTAAGCCTCACAAGGAGCTCTCTCAAAGATCTCTTCTGCACAATATAATTACTCTCCTTTTGAGAAAGTCAGTTTGTAGCAATTGAAATGACAGGACAACTCTTATTCTGAAAAGGGAACATTTGAGAGCTGCTCAGCTGCTGGGATTTAAACTAGAAATGCCCTCAGCTTTACATCACATCATCCAAAGATGAACCAATTCCAGTTGATAGTGCAGCTACTGTGTTACCTATGACTAGCAGTTTGCCATTTACTCCAGTCTGGTCAAGACTAGTCCACTGGCCACATCCTGACCCAAAGTTAGCTGTTGATGCCAGCTCAAGATCATCCTGCAAACCTCTCCAACTGCTATAACTTCATCCCAAGGAGGTCACAATTTACACGTCTGGGCTCTGTGTCCACAGGTTGCACAACAGCTGGCCAGTGGAAGATTCTCTCACCTTCTCAGTTCTGAGGGCTTTAAACTGTCATGTACAGGGGAACAATAGCTACAGATCATGTGGCTTTAGAGCCAGCTGCTTGGGACACTGAAAGACAAGCAGTACAAAGCAGCCACACATCACTGGAGTAAGGGTTACTGAAGACAGAAACGGGCTAGTACATCACAGCTCTACATTAGCCTAGTGCAGATGCCATGGCACTGCCCACACTCATGCTCCATCAACTCATACACCTACTGACAAAGGTGGAAAGTAACATAACCAGGTGCTGTTGAGTCACCTAAACTGATCAAGTCAAGTTTTTGCCCTGTAAACTTTATGGGGGGAAGTAGGGAGAAGAACACATGTAAACTTTGAGACTGGAACAGATTCAGGCTGCATGGCATGCTCTTTCACATCAATAGACCAAGATAGAAGGTAGGAATTACAGAAGTGAGGGTAACATTGAGCTGATGGACTGGTTGATTTTTATTACAAAAGGCCCCATATATAGCTAGCCATCCAGACCACATTTTAACACAGGAGGCAAGATGTGTCTCAGAGGTGATCAGCTGTACCTGATGCACTGTGTTGGACTAAACGATTCTGGGTCAGAGGAATCAAGAAGTATTGTGTCATCTTCCCACAGCACACATCACTGCAGCCTTCAACACTGCACACCCGGAAACAACGATTACACTGTACAGAGGAAGTGAGAATACTTTCATTTCTGCTGCTTCAAGGTCAGCATCTTTGCTCATCCTCCAGTAGGGCTTCACAATGGGGTTGGAAGACTTCTTCCAACACAAATGACTGTTGCTGGTGGGTTTTGGAGCCAACAGTTCAATTCCCACTGCTGGCATTTTGCCTTCTCAGTGCTGCCCAGCTGTCACTCCTGAACAGAGACACCACCATCTGCTGCAGAAGAAAATACTGAACACAGGAGGAGTGAACAAAATGCGTATGTCAATCCATAGCTGCAGTGAAGATGGCATCACCAAGCAACTGGTCAGAATGAGCAAGTGGTCATTAAGAATATACTGTCCTAGACTCCATGTTCATTTGAAGTCCTTCCATCAGAGACCAGAAGTCAAAGGACAGTATTCTTGCCTCTCAAACTCATAAAACCCTCTTATTTACTGGCCTACATTATAATGAAGCTAAAAAAGTAAACTCATGACCTACAAAACCAGGTAAAAATTAATAAAAATAGAAAGAAGTGCTTATTGTCGTAAAGAGGTTCACCGACCTCTGCACATCTCATCCATCAGACAGGAACAAGATACCTGTTAGTTCAGGCTTTTCTTTTTACAGAAAAGAAGATTACTACATTCATCTCAGTGGTGAAAAAAATCATCTAATACTGCTGAAGAGAGAGTTCTTCCATTGGGACTACACAGTGTGATGAGATCTGGATGCTCATTCTCATCAGCGTGTCAGGAATGCAAAAAAACATTCTCCTGGCAAAGGTTCACCATGAGGTAAATGGATTGTTTGAAAGTCCTGGGAAACTGAAATGGATTTGAAGTGATCTGCCAGGAATGATGGTCTCATTAAGGAGAAAGCTGTCACCCTAAGGCAGTATGCTTCATTTTGTCTAGCAACTTAGTGCCTTCTGCTAAGGAAAGGATTAACTTCAACTATAATTAATAAAGTTTTGTTAAATTAAAGAGTGTATTTTTTAGTTGCCTGTTTCCAGGGATTTGGGCAACATTCAGATCAGAGTACTGTTCAGGACTGAAGGGATATGTTTTGAGTTTTGCAGCATGCTGATGACTGACATTTTCATGGGATTCAGCTAACATGAAATTATGACAGATAAGGACAGAGCTGTACTGCAGTAATACAACCTAAAAGACGTAATGATATGCCATTATAGCTATGGAGCTGCCTTTAAAAAGAAAATACTGTTTACAAAACCCAGGAAAAAGTCAAAGCTACAGAGTATAGGCAGGACAAGTTATTCAAGGATCCTAAACAGGTCAGCTATGAACCACTGTAACAATAGCAGAACTCAGGAATTAACTTCATTCTTCTCACCCACCCATATGGAATGGGGGTTATTTCACATTTCTAGTATCACACATCCACTACAGAAACATGAGCTGCTCATATTCATCACCACTTAGGCAATACAAGACTTACAAAGATCATGTACTTCTACACTTTCATGAACTGGATAGTATCCATTTCAGTACATGGAGATATCACCATCTTCCCTCCTGACAGACGGAATGTCTTTTACCAGTGCTGGTCAGTGGTACCTTACAGCTTAGATCCTTAGTGAGGCTGGTTTGCTTATCAGCCTCCAAGAGAGGATTAAAGTGCAACAAGCAGATTTCACACTTCTCAATGTGATGCATATGGTCAGTGTAGACATGGAACTGCAATCCTCTTGCTTACTGCTGGACAGACCGCAGGAAAGGAATGGCCTATAACGTCATTGTCCTCTTGTGCTCTCCCAACGTGGGCTTTAGCTTAGCAATTCAGGCCCAGTCCTGTCCAATGGTCTGGCACCATCAGGAAATACTTGTCCATAGCTTCACAAAACCTGGTCCGGTAAAGTTCTGGAGAGACCACAGTTGGCATCTTACCTAATGTGTTAAGAGTCAAGAGCAGTTAGAAATGGGCTGAAGAATATACTGCAGTACAGACAAATGTCACATCAGATTACAACACCAGACAGCATAATCATGAAGGCAAGATGTATATGAAAGGCTCTTAGAACCAACAAGCATTAACAGCTGTCCCTCCCCCCTCCTTTTTTTTTTTCATTATTTTAAACATTTAGAAGAGAAGAGGTCAAGGTCTGGACCCTAACACTGAACTGAGATACCTGAAGATGGAGGAACCATTTAGGCTTTTTACATCAGCCCAGATCAGTTTTCTTTTCCTCTTCTCCTGTTTACAGGACTTATAAGGTTTCCAGAGACGTAAATTTCTCCCATGAAGAATTTCACCCTATGGACATGCTCATACCTCCTTCAGACACCTGAGCAGCAGTATATCCAGTGTTCCCCTTCCCTTCTCTTTCTAGCCCTCCAACTAACATGTGGCCAATACTAGGCAATGATGCACAAAAGGTACTCTACTCACTTCCACAAAGGGAACCCCTCAGCTCCTCAAAATATGGGCAGCAGTCAATTATTCAATGCAGATTCCTCCACACTAAGAGCTCAGAGTATATCTGATTTTCTGGACTTGGAAAACACTTTCTGAAACCAGGCAGTAAGGTTTTTGCTAGTATCTTTCTCTATATAGATAACTAAGTTGTTGGTAACTAATAAGTAGTTGGTACCTAAGAAAAGAACAGCCTGGTGAGTTTTATAGTACTTAAAGGGTCACTCATGGAGGCAGATCACTGTATTGATTTAGCTGAAACTTGTTATTCCTTCCCCTGTTCTGGGCACCCTAATCTAGTGTTGCAAATCTGCACGGTGGGGAAGTTACGGCTTTATTAGCACAGCTATTGGAACCTTCCAGGTAAAAACAAAACATGATCAAAAGCTTTTCTTTCATTCTGGACCTACCTTGTCCTCCCAAGATGCCAGTTGACTTCACCACCATTTCAAGTTTTTTGTCCCAGGTAAAAGTGCGAATATAGTCTGTTGTAATTGAAAATAAAATAAAAGAAAAATCCACACACAAACATGTCATATCTGCTATAACCCAAGTAACACTGTTCTAAAAATGTACCTATTTCCCCTCAGAAAGGGCAAGAAAGCAATAGGCTTCCAGAGCCAGAACCTCAGCGTTCCCCCTGCCAGTTGCCTCACTTTCCAGAGTATAGATTATATGTGGGTAGGATGAATACAGCATCTCAAAAAGCCCAGCAAGACCACAAATCAACTCCTCCTGCTGCTACAAAAACCAGACTCCCCAGGCACGTGTTTAACACAGTTAAAATCTAAATGGCTATGTAAACATTACTGAAATTAATTTGCAAGATTAAACACAGAAACATACAAATAACCTTCCTTACTTCAAGTAGAGTCAAAGTACAAGTTAAACACCAACTTGACTGCTTTTTCACTACCTGTGCAGCCTCCTGCATACATTCTCAGTAAAGAAAATGCTAACACAAGCCCATACAAGACTTGGAGAGAGGGCTTCCTGCCTTCACTTTGAATACCCATGAGAGGTGAAAGTGGTATTCCATCAGGAAAAAGACAAGCTTTCCTGACACACATCTCTGATGGCAGTACAGTTCTATGAGTACTATAAATACCAAAACCAGAAGAAAGCAGTTTCACCAGCTGAAAGCAAGAAAATACAAAAGACAACCTACCAATGATCCCAACAACCAGCTCATTGTTGGTATCATCACGACCCACCAGCAGGGAATAGTCAATGATGAGATGGCTGGAGAGGAACTGGGAATCACTGTGTATGGAAGCTCTAAGCACAGCCTTGCAATGGGAACGGATGTACAGAGGATTGTCCCGGACCATCTTCAGAAGGTTCTCATCCAGCAGGACTACATCACAGCTTTCCTTGCCTGTGTCTGTTTTAACGTTTCTATTCCGGAGGGAGCCCTTCAGATCAAAAACCTGCAAATAGATAAGAGCACTACTTTGTTCCACTGTTCTGCAAGGTTCAAGACTTCAACACACTTCACAGCAGCATTTGAAAAGGCAGTATATCAGGGCAACTCTCCTTCTCTGCAGAAGGAAGACAGTTAACAAAAACCATTTTTATACTATAAAAATTAAAGATTCCCGAGTGGAGAGTAGCATGTAAGCCCACATGAAAGCTCTGCCACCTCAATTTACAAATTTCAGTCAAGTTACTTTATTAATATTTAACCTAATTTAAGCGGGAAAGGGTGTTCCTATTTTTATATTTTACAGGTAAACTAGGTTTAGGTAAAGACACTAAAGAAGGAGGTGGGTCTTGCATGAAGCACCATTTAACATCTGTTGACAAGGGAAAAGACAGACCATCATTAGGTTGGAAAGGATCTCAGGAGATCTCCAGTCAAATATCCTGCTTGAAGCAGGTCCTGTTAGAGAAGGTTGTTTAAGCTCTGTCTGTCACAATTTGACTAACTTCAGAGCTAGAGTCCACATTCTCTTTGGGTCTCTGTTCCAGTGCCTGATCATGCTCATGATTTAAAACACAGAAACAAAAAGAAAACCCGCAACAACAACATCCTTTACATCTACCTACAATTCCCTCAGTTCACTTCCTCCCACAAGCATCCCCTGTTTGAGATAAGGCACTGGGAGGAAAGGTGGAAAGAATTGACATGATCTAGTTCTGGAAGTGACAACTGTTTGAACTTCCTTTTCAGCACCAACTGTATTTGAAGAGAATTTTCCCCAAGTCGTTTTAAGGTCTTCATTCTGCTGCCCCAGAAAGACCACTTCTCTTTTATTAAGTGCAAGACTGAACTCAAAATCTTGCCCCACACATGAAGTGGTTTAAAGAGAAAGCAGTAGGTTCAAAACATTATTAGTTTCCTCTCCACTACACAGTAGCTCACCATATCTGTCAGTGAGGCTCTTCTGCTGAACAAATTAGTCTGTAATCCCCATTAGTTCTTCTAAAAGCTTTGCATTTTCCTAATTAGGTTGGTGATGTTTTCTTTCTGAGACCAGAGATGCAGGGACAGATAAGACTTCTAAGAACTGAAGCCTGCAAGACAGCTATCTGAACTAGCTAATATAGGCACTGAGTTACTAAGGTTCACATAAGGGAACAGGCACAAACTCAAAGTCATCTTTGAGCAGTGTTAGCTATAGACAACACATGCAAAGTTAGAAGTTACCTACATGGCTACTGGTAACCCTCCTCTTGTTCCCAGTTGGAACTGCACTGCAAGGGAACAGAACACTTGATTCTTACCTGAGCCATTTTCCTGCCGTAGAAAAGGTTTTCCATAACAAGCAGATCCAGCTTCTTTTCAGTGTTGTTTTGAGAGTTCTTATATCCAATTCGATAAACCCCAAGGATTTTGGCCAGTGCTGTGGGCTTCTAATGAAAAGAAGACATGGGGTAACACCTCTGTGTACAGGCAGTCAGCAGTCAAATCCTAGAGCACTACTGTTCTGACTGTATTACAGCTTACAAGCTCTAGCAATATTCCCACTTTCTCTCTTAAAAATGCATTATTACAACTCATACCCACCAACATTTCCTTTTACTTAAATGAAAGGGGTTAATGGAAGCTGTTACTAGTCTGTAAAATACAGAACACTGCTGAAAATACAAGGCACTTTTTATCTTTTTAAGTACCTTCTGCTGAACTGCATTAATGATGTAAGTGAAGTAGTGTGGAGCAAAGTCAAGGAATGACTGGACTTCCAGACGAGGCATCTGCTTCAAGATGAATCTATCATCTGTTTTAACATAAGACAGAGGCAACAGGGTTACATACACCAAGTGATGTAAATTTGCAAACCCTTCAGGGCTGTCACACATCTGAAGCATTTTGAAAGATTTAAGACTACAATTCTCTTAAATCCTTAGCTACAGAAGCTCCTTTCTAGAAGCTTTTTTACTCCATATACTCTGAATTTCAGCCTTCTAGCAAATCAGGTAGAAAAGACTGCCTACATTAGTTTTATCTTGCTTTTATGGGCCTATTATACCGACAACAGAAATAGCTTACAGACCCTTCCATTCAAGACTTGTTTTAAGTAAGGACCTACAATCAGCCACAGTTAAAAAAAAAAAAGATAAAATCCCATAAGCCCAATATAGCATGTTGGGTTACCAGAAACACTGTCTTTAATAACCAGTTTTTCTTGAATTATACTCAAGTTTTTGTTTTTTGAAGCCTGCCTAAGAGTACTCCCCTTCTGCTCAACTGGTGACTCTAGCTACTACTACTTAAAAAAAGAACTACATTTTGTTCCCCTGCCCAAAGAGACAAATAATCTGGTATTAAAGATTCCAGAACTATCCACTGAACTTTCCATTTTGAATGGCCACTTCATAGTCAGCAACCTTCTGGCTAGAAATAACCAGGGATTAAACAACACACTAAGCACCACCATCCCCAAATAATACCCTCTAATTACAAAGGGGGAAGAAGCTGCATTTACCCTCGGTGACATAGAACGCAGCCCCAGATTTGCCACCTCGTGCCTGCCAGGGCATAGAGTGAGAGAGGGATCGGATGAAGTCCTCTTCACTGCTCCCCAGTATCACTTCACGCATCTTGTGAAACTCGCCGGCGTAATAAATCCGGCAGTAGAACTTGGCATTCGCATCCGAAAACTCTGCAAAAAAGGTCTTCCTCAATAACAGCATGCAATACTCACTGACTACATGAGATCACACTTAGAGATTTTACTTATATCTAGAATAATACTGTTGTGCTAATCACCCCTCGTGTCTAATTGCACCTTGGAAGTTTAAATGAAAAATTACAGGAAATTCAACCCCCTTTACGTTAGCTCACAGTGTACTCCACAGGAAAGTGTCAAGAGACAGATTGATTACAATAAGTAAAAACTGCGCTGCTCTTGATTTGTTTTATATTTGTGCCCAATACAAAGGAAAAATAATTATTAAATGTCAAGATTTCTATTATACTTGCATGAAAAAAGGGATTTTGTCAGCTAAGACTTCAGTTATTATTTACAGCTACTCACGGAGTTCCACATGGGGATTCACTAGCTGTTTCTTCTGTCCATCTCCTCCATCTACATCATCTGAAGGCATAAAGGGACCATTCAGTCAGGGTTGTTCATTAACATTACTGAGAAAGCCAAGTAAGAAACTACTTGTAAACTTGCATTACAAGAAAAATATTTTCTTTTTCAAGAACACAGACAGAATAGTACATTGGGAACTAGAGACAGCCATAACTGTATGATACAACATGTATGCTAGAAGGGCAGTACTGTTCACGGGACACATCAGTACAGACTTTCTCTCTCTTGATTCATTTTCCATGAGCTGAAACAATGAAAGTTAAATAGGAAGTAAGGAAGAAAGACTGAGCTACTTAACTATAATCTACTCAATCCAAAGCTATTCAAGTCCAGACTACTCAACATCTCTATAGTTACTGGGATTTGAGAGACCCTATTTCCCTTCTCATAAAGCAAAGCAATGTCTTTGGAAGAAACCTACATTTCCTGCTCAAATCATTCATTTCCAATCAATGTTGAATAACCTTGGACTTTTGAAAAAGTATGAGCAGGATCCATTCTGGGCCTTACAAATATGAATGAGGTCTGGAAGAAGTAACAATCAAAGACAGATAACGGACTCAACAGTCTTGTACCTTGAGGCTCTGCTCCTTGGTTTTCTGCTCCCTCTTTGCCCATCTGTCCAACCTGGTAGTAGGCACTGTCAGCACCACGTAAGGTCTCTTTCTTCTGGGAAGACAGGTCCGGGCTCTTACCTCCCGTGCCACGGAAGAAAGACAAAACACTAGATGGTTTCTTTGCTACAGTGAAAAGGAATAAAAGAAGTTGACCTTGGCATTTCCACAGGCAGTTTAATAAAGTGTAACTCATACAAGCATTCTCCATTCATTGTTCCAACTGGAGAAAAGATGTCGTTCCACTGTAACTCATTCGCTACTCTTCATGCAGTCAAGGTCCACCAGCTTAGGTGATTTAGTATTCCAAGTAGCATTCTGGAACGCTGAGTCATTTGAAAACACAGACCAAATGTGAGCGGCTTTAACATAGTAAGAACCTCACTTCTCCATTTCAAAATATTTTAACTGCCATCTTTTCAAAGAAGGCAGTGCCAAAAGAAGTCAGAACATAGAATGGGTATCATATCCCACTGAACAGGCTGGACTCAAGAACAAACCATGGTCATAACATATCAAATCAGGGAATGATAGCTGGATTTCATAAGAATCAGAGAAAGTCATTATGGGCACAGGCTTCAAAACACACACACACACACACTCCTATGTTCTACATCAAGTCAACTCTGACGCTAGACAATTTCAACTCAGAATGCATCTTCTTTGTTTTAACAACTTTCTGGGTTCTAAGAGTTAGAACTCAGGTTAAGCAGACTCAAGTCTAAGCTGATATTAGTGTCAAAGATGTGATTTTGGCAAAATGGTCTTACGCTGTTCTGGTTCTGCATTGCGATTTGAAGGACCCATGTTAGCCTCAGGCAGGCGGACAGGGCTACTGCTCTTTGGTTTGCTGTCTGACATGCTGAAAGGAGAAAGAAAAGAACAAGTCATCAGCCCAACAGATACTGCCAACTAAGACACCATTGTTTTACTCCTGTACGTTTATTTCTCCTCCATGCCTAACACTAAATACTGCTAAAGGAATTTAAAGTTGTAATTACAACTCTCAAAGTTGCCCTCCTCCGCCTCCCTGAGGAAAAACCTCTCATGGCTCCATAGCAACAGCACCCATCACCAAAGGAAAGGTAAGCAGTCAGGTAATCCCTACCATGCACACAGTCAAGAGATCAGCTGATGGAGCCAACACAGTCCCTGACATGAAATGGAAACCCAGAGACAGCAAGTACATGTTGGTTACATGGAATGTGTCAGATTCCATCAGAAAGCAGAGACTCTAACAGCCGCATATTTTGAGGGCCCTTCCCCATCTCAGTTTTGGTTTATTCATTACAATCACTGTGCCTTCTCCCTAGGTACTGTAATTCCTGCATGAAACCTGTTTGATTGTAGTCCTTCTTCAGTACTGTTCTTCAGAGATGCTTTGGACAACTCATCCAGGGCATTTCTGTACTCCTTGCAACTTAAGGGGAAAGGAAAATAAAAATTAATAATAATAATAAAATAATAAAACCAAATAATAATTAATAGCAACAAATAATATCACCACCTCCCCAGCTGTTTTCTGGAAGACTCTGTAACACTAGCTCAAAGATTCAGAGTCAACCACAGCAAACAAAAAAACCATAGTAGAAAAACCCTCTCAATTTTTTCTTACAATTGGAACTTTGTTCCCTTAGAACAGAAGCTGCTTTAGATCATACTGCACAAAAAATCCTCCTTCTTCCTCCCTCTCCCACAATTTAAGAATGTGCTTTTTTAAATGTCTGCTGCCTTGTGGCACACAAAACCTAAGATTTACTGAAGTAGCAGGTTCAGAGAGCTGAGCAGTAGTAGTAAGACCTGCTATGACTGAAGACAGACAAGGTATAGACTGCAGTATGAATACTCTACTGTTGTTTCCTAGCTTAATTGCACTTACTCCAGGCAGGAGAGCCGAGCAAAATTGAGTTGCACTTCATTCTCTAACAATACCACATTACAGGGAACACTACACAACTAGCTCATTTTTGTGTACTAGAGTTTGGCAAGAAAAGCCTAAAATCCAGTTGCAAGTTGGAAAACCTACTTTCCATATCTAAGTAGTAAAAGGAGAGAACTCCAGCTCTGGGCAAAACTCTCAATACAGCTGAGTGAAGAAATTCTGTCATGCCTGTTTCCTAGCATTAGGATTTAAATATTCCTTGCAGCTTTTCTGTGCAAAAGTACCACATGTGTCAGATGAACAGTAAAAAATCACACCAGTACCTGAGAGCAAAAGCTATGATGGAGCTTGGTTCTTTCTCGCAGACTGCAATAGGTACACGTTCATGTTCATACATTAGGTAGTGCTTATCTGGGTCACTAAATGAAAATGATATAGGCAGAGTGTCAGTAGATCACAGAAATTTGTGGAAAAAAAAAGGTTAAGTTTTGGTCAAAACCCAGGTCTCATCACTGCACTCCCAGGCCCAAGCTGCAGGTCTCAGCACAGAACCAAGGCTTCCTATATCAGCTTTCCAGGACACATCCATAGCTATGCGGTTAAATCTAAATGGTAGTGTGTTAGGGCAGTAAGCACTTCAAGCAAGCTGCTTATACCAGAAGACTAGCTCCAAGTTAGATTAAGAGTCTATTTCTGTTTAGTGGCCATAGTTTCCAATAGCACCGAATCCTGCCCAAGCTTATTTTGATTGCCCTGCAGCATAGCCTGCAGACTGAAGTTAGGGGACAAACCTGGTCTCTTTTCTAAAGAAGCAGTTTAACACAGAAAATTCCCCAAACCTGCTTGGGTTTCTGTTAGATTTTCTTTCACTTATGTGTAGGGTCCAGTCATTAAACTTTTACCTCATTAGCCTGTGACCTCCACTAATACCCTGGGGCTAGGATTCAGAAGTTAATCTCAGGCTGCCAAATGTTAGGCTCATGTCAAACAAGAAACACTACAAAGCATTGCAGACCAAGTAGCTGAAAGATTTTCCAGTCTGTCATTTTCATATGGGAGGGAGACTTGAGGGCAAACATAGTAGCCATTGAACCTGGCCTACACACAGAAAATGCCAACTGGCATCTTGGAAGAGGTCTGGAGGCAAAACCAAGAGGCAGACATGTGGCTTTATTAAGTGTTTGCTAAGGAAGGACATTTCTGCTCCCTCCCTGCAGCAATGAAGTTAGAAGGCACTTTTCTCCCCCTCTCATAAGAGTTCTGAGAAGGCATGCTTGCTAGGAGGAAGAGAAAGTGATAATGTATATGCACAAGGGTGGATCATTAATAAGAAAAGCAACTAACCTACAAACAGCTAGCGACACAAGAAGTGAAACAGAAAATCTCTTGCCTTCAAGAAGTTCCATAGCTTATTTCAGAGGCAAACCCAAGTAATGACTTAAATTACATATTGAGCAAAGGAAGCATGCACAGCTCTGTCTGCAATTTGACCAGACTGCTAATTTTGTACATTCTATATATTATGCAGCACTTACAAGGGAAATGGAATGGGGTTATAGCTGTTTCCAGGCAAAAAGTTAGCCAAAATAGCTTTCATAGTAGACTTCTCCTTCACTTGGCTGTCTGTAGATCCCAGTGAGTATCCATCAAACACATCTGGAACAGAGATAAGTTAAGTCTGCATCACAACATCAAACTCCCAGCTGTAAACTCAGGAGGAAGGCTGCAGACCAGAGAGTTTTCAGATTTGACATTTCTTAAACAGATCTCATGCACTTGTGGCAGAAAATCAAGAGAAAGAATACAAGACCACAACTGAACTATACCTTCCGAGCTGCTTGTTGTATCCTGTTCAGACAGTGTGCTGGAACCAGTCACATGCTCCGACACAACCTCTGGAGAGGTGGGCAGCTGAAGATGGGTAGAGCCTGTGGAGCTCTGACTTGATAAGGTAGTCAGGAAACGATCCTCTGAGAGTATAAGGACAGAAAAAAGCATTTTACATGGCTGTCAGCAGTTTTATTTCTTGCTCCCAGGCCAAGATCTCACCAGTGTCTAGTTTTAGGAATTTTTTACTTAGAAAGCAGGTAAGGCCACCCAGAGCAAAGGGGTGGGCAAGCTGACTAATGCCACACATAACCTCCAGAAGACACATATGCTTATACCTACCACCTTCAGCTCCCACAAACTTTCAGTATGCCTCACAGGTAAGAGGTCTCAGCATCCATAACCACTTCACAGAAGAGGTGAGAGGCATTTCCCAAATTTCATGTAGATATTGAGTTATTTAGAAAGCCTCTGAAAGTTATTAAACTCAAGTTCAAATGAAAACCCTTGCTGGTTGGTTCAGTTTCATTAGTCATTCAACTTCGTATTAGAAGCAGACTTCACTGTCCATAACAGCAAGATAGAAATTGGCTTATTCCCATCTGAGACAATGGGGATTCAGTGTTTCTCGATAAATTATCAAATTTGATAAAGTCTCCCATGTTATGTCAGGGAAAGGGTTACAACAAACTTCTTCTGGTAGCTTGAGAACAGACAGATAGGAAAACAAACAACATACCTTTCTCTCCATTTTGCAGTGCTGGAGAAGCATTGCGTGGAGAAGCATCCATGCTACTGATCTAGGCAGAATGACAAAATACCAGAGTTGATGCCAGGCTGTTTACAGCTGTATCCCTTTCTCTGTGGAGCACTTGCAAAAGCAGATATGCCACAACAGAGCATTCCCAACCACTTTTCTCAGCCTCTGCACTGTCACTATGTCAGCCACCACACAAATGGCAACAGCACACCAAGATGCTTATCACTACTACCATCTTTGTATGCTGCTTTAAAGATTACTCCTCCTTTATATAAACCTACCTGTTGCTAGACCAATATTAAGTGTGTTTTAGCATCTAACAAATACGTATTATGTGGAAAGGACACATATGCATGCAGCAGAGCAAGTCCAGGGCCTCATGGGGTTTCTTAGTGCACCTTGCTAACATTAGGACTATTGGAAGTTCAGTCTTTCTGATGCTTATATTTTATTGCCTTGCATCCTGGACGTTTCCTCAGAAGAGCAGCACCTTAAAGGGTGGACACTCAGCATGTTGGCAGCTGTACCCTTAGACAGAGCTCTTGAGCAGCAGTCCAAAATAATTCAAACATCAGCACAGCCAATTCCCATGAGACACATCACAGAACAGATATGAACCTGTAGATTCATTATCAGTCCTTCCTGTGTTCTTTGCTCTGCCTTGCCTGGTATTTATGCCTTTTCTTTTTCACAAAGGATAAGCCTGATGGACAACTGCTAGGGTCTCTAGAGGTGACTTCATTGCTATCTAGGAATATGCCTGACAATGAGTGCAGCTCTCCACTGCCAGTATTCATATCAACACTACACAAACACCATATAAAATTATCAGATCCTATTTGTACTTAGACATCCTCTGTATAATACAGCTCTTGGTTCACATCTTCAGGAAGAGATAGATATACCAACATGCAATTGATGCTTTTACAGCTGAAAACTACATGATGTACCAAAACAAGTTTAGTAACAATTAAAGTGAACTGAAGCCAGTCTTAAGACTATGCCGTTGCCCCAAAAAAAAAATGTTTAAGTAGCTTCCAGTCTGCTACTCATACCTTGCTTTCTTCACCTTGCCTCAGTCTCCCAGGGCTGGGTGGTACTGATGGACGTTTTCTCCCTTTCTCTTGTTGGAAGAGATCCTGCAATCTAAATAAATAAATAAATAAAATAAAATACACAAAACCAAACACCCAAAAAAACCCCAAACAATCAACAACCAAAAAAACCAAAACCCAACAAAAAACAACCACCACAAAAAAACAACACAAAAGACAAACCAAAAAGCTAATCAAAACACAGGTTATAGGGTATCATCAGTGAAAGGCAGAAGTTATAACGTTTCCCCATACTAGAATACAGCCAAGCATGCCTTCACAAGTCTGTACTGCAAATTCAGATGGTTGCTAACATATGCCAAAGATATGTTTCAAATGTCCAAAGACAAAATATTCTCTTCACCTCTGAGATAATTTGACCCAATCAATTGCTTTCCTACACTCCTTTCTTCCTCCTTTCTTCAAATGACATTTTCTCCTCTCAGATGGAGCTCTACAACACAATACTTTATCTAGCTTCAAATGGTTTTCTGTTCCAATCAACCAGCAATCTAGTCCTAACCAGCAGAGGACATTCAGAACAAGCTATACAGAAAGTGTTACAACAGCAACTGCACTACACGGAAAGCAAGTACAAAAGAACCTCTTCCATCCTATAACCAACACAGTATCAGTGTTGTTCATGATTCCATGCCCTCTTACCTACTATTCCAGGCTTGTAGCATCTCACAAAGTCCTTGTTTTTTAGCTATCAGAGACTCAAAAACAGACTGCAGCTGTTGAGGTGTGTCTAATGATGATGAAAGCAGCCTTGCTTGGATTTTCTCAGTCCAGTTTCGAAATTCCCCCTCTTCCATCTGCCATAAGAAAAACTATCAGTGTTCTGTTCCCAGAGTTAACACTTGATCCAAGTGGCTTCTCCACACACTTTGCAACCTATGATCTGCCAATACAGAAGTAGTTTATTACCTCCTTTTGGGCAAAGAGGTCTTCCATCTTCTCTTCCCTTGTTTTGCTGAAAGTATCTGTTTTCAGAGAAGCAAGGCGATCATCAACAGCAAGATATACTTGTGACACCCTGTCAACAGGGATGCAAAGAGTTAAGCCGTGACTACTTGAAATATCTTCAACATTCTTTAATGAAAGTCCAAATGCTTTTAAGAATTAAAGAATTAAAGTTTTAAGAATTGTTAAGAATATAAAAGACAATATATGTCAGTCTGCACTGCAGGTTGTCACCCTGAATTTACACAAAAAGTCTGAAAAAATCCATTAGTATAGCAGGTAAAGGTAATTAATAAGATTCCAATACCACCCTCCCTTAGAAGTATAAACACATATAAATGTGTTTTAAACCATCACTTGTCCATTAAATTATTAATATTTAGCAAGTGTTATACTAGCAAAAATAGCTTTGTGTTCTACTTATAAAATGCCCAAAACACAAATAAGCTGAGGAAGGCATTAAAAACAAAGCTTACTTTTGAGAGAAATCTTTGAGATCCTGCAAAATAGTAACCTTTAACGGAGCCTGCCGTTTGATGTAGATCTTGGGGAGTGGGACACACACTTCAAGCAATCGGATTGCAGAGTAGCTGAGAAGACAATACAATGCCTATTAACAAGACACTTCCCACGTAGTACTAATTCTACACCATACTGAAGTAAGTGGCCCTTATATGAAGGGAGGCACTGTCAGTGGCCAGAGTTTTAGTTACTTTTAGTAGTAGTAACAGCCTGTTTATTTATCTCCTAGGCAAAAACTATAACAACAGATCAAATTGGAAAAACAGAATTCTGAAAGTTTGAGATTAGACAGGGAAAAAGTGTTTTCCTTCTGTATCATGTATTAGGAACACTGCCCACCCCATCCAGGATAGTGAAGGCACCTAGAATGCCCTCTGGAAGCCAGCACCCGACCCTGTACTTGTGGTTATACTGCAGTTACGCTCTCCCATGCCATACTCAAAGTGAAGGACAGACTTAATGAATCCTTACTAGAGCTACATGCTTCACATAGTATTAGAAAGAGAGAGAAGGAAGTTTTTCGCAGTTGACCTCACCTGAAAGATGCTACCATCTGATTATAGGAAAAATACTGGTGATAGTCATGGTGAATGGAATGACCACAAGGCTCTGCATTGGCCCTTCGAGTGTACTGGTGCCCATAGAATCTCAGCTCAAGGTATTTTGCAAATGACATAGACCAAGAATCATTGGAAAGGGGAACAACTGGTGTCACCTGAAAAATTGAAAGTCAAGTGTCTTAATTTCATCCTTCAACCAAGACTAAGGACAAGCTAACACAGGCAGCAATCTAGTATTCCTACTACCAGAAGCACGTGGAACCCTGAAACATACTAAACAACAAAAGAGAGCATGTATGCAAAGCTAAGGCAAATACATAGTTAAAATAAATCAGATAAACAATAAGTGCTGGTTGAGATGAGGACAGGTATTAAGTTGGGGGAGTCCAAACATATCCTTGACAGCTTATATCTGATATGCTATTTCTCTGCATAGAGACAATTTCCAGCAACCCAGACAGCAGCAGTGGTTTCAACATATGTTTTTTCCCTGGTGATTTTTCAGCTACAAACACTGCAATTTATTTCAACTTCAGCAGTGCTTGCAAGCTTAGAGTAGAGACTGCTTTATACATACTTAATAGCCACAAACATATTAGTGTTTACATGAGCACACAGAAATAAAAGGTTATAGAACAGGTGTATACACAGCAGTATAGGGCTCGCCTTCAGTAATTACATTAACTTCCTCCAGGTATCTTTAAATCCAACACCTATGTTTAAGACAGCATAAGTAGGTGAATTGAGTCATCCACATGGGTAATTGAGATGTTTTGCATTTCAAGCACTATATGAATCTTTTTTCATTAAGTCTTATTCTTCTCTCTTTGAAGGCTTTTAAGTTTTAGAATGTTTAGCTAGAGATGAATATCCAGTCAGCAATGTTTTCTCAGCTAAATTATAGAACAAGTTTCAGATAATACACAATCTTACTATCTCGTGGTTTTTTTAAAGCAACTTCATTACTCTAATGAAGATTTTACTTACTTTCTAATGACTACTAAAGGAAGTCTAGATATCACATTGATGCAATGCAAGGCTGTCCAGTCCATACCAGACCAAAGAATATCAAGTGGGTTTAGCCAACTACTAAGCCAGTAGGTCTCAGTGTCTGCCCTTCCCCATTCTTTTGATGCTCACAGCAATTCTCTGCAGCGAAAGGGACCACACTCTCCTCCTCTTAAGAGGACAACTCCATTTTCCACATGTGTCAGAAACTGGTTTCTAGCAATACATCAACTCCATTTAAACCTATCCTCTTAGAGCCAGGTTTGACACTTCCACACACAACTACCTCACACAAGACGTTTCACCCTCAACAGCCTGCTCTACAAGAGGAACTTTTAGATACACAAGAACACCCGTATCAGCAAGAAGTTTTGTGCTAGTTTAGCAATAGGTCCAGGGATGACCACTTTCTTAAAAATACTGCCTTTACATACAAAGCCAGACAACAGGAATACTAAACTAGAATAGCAATGATTCTTAAGTCCACATCCTTACCTGTTTACACAGTCTACACCAGGAGTAAGTAAGAATGGTGTGCTGGTATCCAGGGACTGGGGAGTCCAGCTCCTTTAACACGATTTGCACACAGCCTTGCCCATGAACAAAGCGACGAATGTGGTGCACCATAGGTGTTTCACAGAACATGCTGGGGCACTGGTAGGAAGGCCTTATAGAGGTAAATGGAAAGAATAATCACATGCTAGGCACTGCTATAGAACAGATTCAACATATCCAATATGCCTTTCAGTATCACAGTACTGTTTACCTTTAGTGTAGAAGTTTGTTAAGCCTTAGTGAGGGCTGTTTCTACAGTGAATTGTGCTCATCTAGAAACAGCATGTAGGGAAATTCCCTTGCCAATAACAGCCATATAGGTCCAAAAAGCAGTAACTGGATACTAGTTGCTATCACAATCTTTTTATAATGAATCACTTTCTACCAACATATTTCCTATAGTCCACAAAGTATGGATCAATAACCTAGAAGGGCTTAGCACCAAATTAGAAGATAACTTTGGCCACAGCAAAGGTTACTGAAGTCAAAGATGTGCCAAAGAGCCTTCGAGCTAGTAATGCTTCAGCTTCCTGAAGGAAGAGGTGAGCAAAATAATGCCAGATAACCTCTTTCAACAGAAAAAACTCGTGATCTTTCTTTGGATGGGTTTCTTTTAAGTCAGGGAAGAGAGTGTTACAAACAGAAAAATAAAAGCTGAATTGTTCAGGTACCAAAGTGAAACAGGGAATTCTTCAAAAACAGAAAAAGCCTGAAAAAAAAGCAGAGCCTCCTTGCTCGTAGGAAATAAATAAACAAATTTTAATTACCAAAACTATGGCAATTGAGAAGCATTCACGTTAGCACACTGCTAGTCAGCAGACAGAAATAAGAATTTAAAAGTGGCAGCTGAGCTGCTTCTCCTCACTGATCAGCACAAGGAGAAATACTTGTTCCTCCAGAGAAGGCTGAACATTAAGAGCATTTTGCAACAGCAAGTGGCCAATGGAGAGAAGAGAGTAACCTTGTCTTCTGAGAAGCCATAGGCTGCCTATCCAGCTTCACAGCCTGCTGAGACTCTGTAGAGGGTTCTGGCAGTACTGATTATTACTGAAATGTAACAACTTGCACCTCTGTCAGATGAACTCAATTACACAGTATTTTGCCAGGGCTAAAAGTGTTCTGAAGCATTTATACTAGCCACCTTGCAGATACGACAAAGCCTTACTCCGAAATGTTCAGATAACTCTAAAGGAGTAGGGTTTTTTCCAGAAGTCATATGAAAGCTCAAATAGGAACCTCAGAAGACAGTCATCAGTAAAGTTGCTTGTCTTGATAAACAGCTTTTTGGAATACATGCTCAGACTCTTAGTTAGGCCCTTAAGAGTCCTGGATCGCTACAAGAATGTGCTAAATGAACAAATCTGTCTTTATGGACTTTTAAGTCTTGTTTCATAATCTGTTCTACTTCTCATTAGAGTAAATAAGAGGGACAGAGTCCAAGTGGGAAAGCAGCAGATGCAATTGCTTTCAAGTAGTGAGCTCAAGTAAGTGAATTCTTAAATACAGTTCCTATTTCACTACAGCATGATAATAAAGCAAAGCGAACAACAGATTTAAGTGGTAAGCTTTACTAGGACATAACCAGCTCTGCTATTATCTTAAGTGCACAGGAAGTACAATCTATGAAGAGAGTGGCAGGTCAGCTATACAGAGCTACCAAAAGCTTTTTTTTGTTTAGAATGAGACGTAGAGTAAGTTCCTCCTCACCTGAAACAGTAGCGCTCCAGAAAAATCCCTAGTGTGAGGTCATTTTTCCCATAGAACTCCATGGTCACAATCCTAAAGCAGAGAACAGAATGCTTTAGAGGATGGATGCTGTCACCATTAGCTGTGCAACAACCATTAGGCACACAGATCAATACCCACTTGCTGGCTTGTTTTCAGCCCTGTATACATTCAGGGACTTTTTTTCCCCCTCTCCTGACTACTCTTCCTAGATCCCTGCTGTTAGGTTTGCTAATAAGGAAATCAGGAGTGCTACTAGAACAACTTTTCAACTTGACATTTAAAAGTCAAATAGAATTCAACCACAGTTTTTAAGATCATGCTTAAGAATATCTAGGCACAGGAACCTAGACAGCTTGAAGCCTTGAACACTACAAGAAGATAAAAACAGCCTTAAGAAAGCCTTATTCTTCTAGAAGATGTAATAGCAACTTCTATTTTCTTAGAACCTGAGGTGACCAAGCCACTTACAATGTCTATCAGTTTAGGTGTCACAATTCAGACATCTCTAATAACAGTAATTACATCCTCTTATTGTTGCTGTTTAGTAAGCTTATCACTACATTCTTTGGTTAATTCCTAAGCTTTTACAGTAACTCTAGACCTTTCCCTGTGAGAGCACCATCTCTGTATTTTCAGGTAAGCTAGATGATGAAACACTTAAGACTTGTCCTGTCTAGTAGAGCTAGAAGCATGTCATAAGTTGCACACTATTAACAAATTACAGCCCCCTAAGCTAGAAGCAGTTAAAGTTCCTCATGCTGCTGACAATAAAATGAGAAATATAGCAATATATTCAAATGGCACTCTCAAATAATACAATCTAGAAGTATCCTAAGATTCTCTTAGGGCTTACTTTTGGGCTTGGACATTCTTCTGTGTTTATATACACCAATACTTCCCCACGAAACTGCATGCCATGCCCTCTCCACACATACATTACTCTGCAGTGAAAGGATTAACTAAACTATAAGGTTTTAGGCTTGGCTTTATCACTCATGCCTTAGGGATTACAAAGGATCCATGCTTTGGATCCACCTGGCTAGGTAAGACCAAATTCTTCTGGCAACAGTTCCTGTCGCAGGATGGGCACAATCTACCAAGAAGTCCTCAAAGAAATACTGCTATAAAGCAAGCATTGACCTTGACTTAGATAAAAAAAGATAGCAACTACATAGGCTGTAGAGAAGTAGTTTTCATACCAGGGGCTAACACAGGCACTTGGAGCATTGCTGGACTGAGCAGAAGAGCTACTGAAGAGAACACAGAGCCTCTGATGGTTTACTGGACTCAGGCAATCCACCTGGTAGAGAGAGAAAAACTCACTTACTGGTTACAGACACCTCCATCTACACACAACTCCTGATGACAAAATTCTATTCCATTAATTTTATTTAAAGATAAATCTCTGCTTGCTCCTTTTGTACTGATTAACCTTGCATTATCTCTGAGCTTTAGGCAGACTTGTACCATGTATAATTGCTAACTGCAGTTTTAAACCAGCATAACTAATATGCCTAATGAAAGCAATGCACATATGTGTTTCTGTGGAAAGGAAGCCAAGAGAAATGTAAAACAACAAAAGCCCCAAGACAAACATCCAGAGTCTTCAAAGCACTGTATGGTTTAGGACACCTTGCAGTCAAAACTCTGCTTCAATTACTCATTCAAGCTATAGAAAGACTTCCAACTTACGGTCCTCTGTGAAGAGATTTCTGCTGGAATGGAGCTGTTTCCCCTTCCACACCCTACAGAACTACAAAGTTACCAAATACTTTTCTTTGATCACTGAATAAATTTAAAACAGCATCACCCAGTCTGATCCAGAGCAAGGGCTAGTCTTACAGTTTGTAAGATTATGGCCTGTGAAGCTACACAGATTTACATTTAAGCACCATTAAATAGTGACTTCATCTCATGAGGCTGAGGGCTGACTGGCCCAGGGAGCAGATGTTTGACTATTTCAAGATATCAGTTCTGCTACTGTTGTTCATAGACTATTTTCCTGAACAGCTTCCAGTTCAAGGAAGTCCCAAGATCGTTTTCTTCAGATACAAGTTGGTTACTTTCAATAGCAGTTTCCCCAAAACTTTAAATATTTTGATTACAATCACGTATCTCCCTTCCTTTGGATTTTCAAAGAAGATTCCTCCCCTCCATTACAAGATTCTCCCATTTCCTCAGATCACTCAAACTTTTACAATCAAATACTTCACTGTAATTACAGCTTACTGCATTTTCCATGACATTAAGCCCTCTGAAGATGGAAATATTATGCTTTTAGAAATCACCAATACAAGCAGCAAGACAACAGTTTCACAAACTACTTCATGTTTGCTCACCCTTCATGAACTCATTTTCATGTACAGCTGAGCTGAACAGGCCATGTCATACATTGAGTCTGGGCTGACTTTGTGCATTTCTCAGGAAGTACAGTCTCACAACCACTTCCCTTTTCAGAGAAATTCTGCAGTCAATCTCTTGTTCTGCTTCCTTATACTCCTACACTCCCTGGTCATACAGGCTTGTTTAAGTGCCCAGAGTGCTACAAGCTAAAATGCAGTTTCAACCCAGTCAAAAAACAAAAGCAACACACAAACAAACAAAAACAAAGCCAAAAACACCCACACAAATAATAATAATAAAAAAAAAACCAAAACAAAACAAAAAAAACAACTAACCACCAACCCCAATTCTGGTTTAACATTTAATGCCTTCTGTAATACCACGCAAAACTGATGTAACCTGGGTTTTTCAGTAGCATAGCTTTGAATCTTACCTTATGAGACCACGAGGATTCACTCTGAGCCAGTCCCTTTTCATCCTCTTCATTCCTGCAGCCAGTTTTTCCAGTAGGGACACTAGACACATCCCTACTTTGGGCAAAGGGATCTGCATTTTTCTGTAGTATCCTCCCTCCTCTGGCCCGATAGTCAGCCAACATTCTGGCCAAGCTCTGGCTATCACCTATATGTTCTGCTATTCTAGTATTGACCAGCTCATGGGAAGGTAAGACTTGGATAGCCTTGGCTTGAATACTCCCATTCATCCCTTGTAGTGAGAGATCCCGCAACAACTGTCTCTTCCTTCTGCTCTCCAACTCTTTGTATTCCTTATTAAGAAGTGGAGACCAATAAACTTGCTCAGGGAAGTAATCCCGGGCAGGGCATCTCATGCCTTTTTCAGTCAAAAGAAATGGTTCACGGAACATCAGTACAGGAGAAATACAGAGAATTACATCTTTCAACTCCTGTTTAAATGCTGCAGAGTAAGTCTTGAGACGATCTTCAGAAGAAGTTACTTCCTCCGTGACATATAAACCAGTATCATCCTGGAGAGGATCTCTAAAGACTCTCATCTGACTCTTGGACTCCTGCAGGTCATCTGCCTGTTGAAAAGACTCTAGTGTCTGGCTATCCAGAGCGACCAAGTTCTGGTCCATGCCATGGAGGGGCAACAGGGATGTTTCAGGTATTGCAGGAGGTACAGAGTTGAACACTGGAAATTGTGACTCCAATTTGTGGTGCTCTTGCTGTTTTGAAGATGCGAGTTCCAGTTGACTGTTCTCTTGGTCATCTCTCTCAAATAAACCTCTTTGTTCAAGCAAGCTGACCTCATCAGAGGACACGGACTCAGAGATTACAGGCAGTTTTTCAGAGGATAGTTCAACATCTCTAACTGCTGTGCTGAAATCCTCACCATTGAAGAGGTTCTGTTGTTCATTTTCATCTCCTGGCTCCTCAATAAGCGAGTGAATGGAGGTGTTTCTGGTCAGAGTAGGGGGCATGGCAAACTCATCCATAAGGAAAGAAATTTCCAGCTGGGAATGATAAGCCACACAGACCATGAAAATCAGAATCTCCTTCACACGGGCCAGCTCATACTCTGCAGCACCACACAACTTGATAGTGCAACCCAGGTGCTGGGGACACCCTTCAAAGAACATCAGGGTTTTTGTCTGATCTAGAAGAAAATAAAACAAAACCAACATAGGAGTTAGGATGAGAACTACAGTTAAACTGCTTTTAGCTATCTCACACACTGAAAAGACTAACAGACTAAGAGCAAGTAATGTTGGTAGCACAATCCAGCAGCAGAAATTCACATCTCTGTGCTAAAATAATATTTTTTGCAAGCAAAACAAGCATTTGCTATAGAACTTCTCCTGTCTTGTAAAACATATCATCAAAAAGTCCAAGTGAAGGCCACGTGGAACATGTTGGCCTAAACAGCCTAATCTAAGATCACTGTAGACTTTGCAGCAGCGAAGCAAAAATCCACTATCCTCCCAGGCACATTTGCTCATCGTTACAAGTCAAAAACTTACACAATTTTGAGTGCAATTTAAGGGCTGGAAGGTGGCATGGGGAAGTGGAAGGGGAAGAGATACAAAGAATGCACCTCCACAAAGACTTGCATGAACAGCATCTATGTGTGCTAGCATCACTGGGAACCTGTCAAGCAGCATTTCTTCCTTCACGGACTTCCACTGCCGAAAAGAAGTTACAGAGGAAAAGAAACATGATTTCTCAAAGGTGCACAATGACTGGACTTGGGGCAGTGTGCACAAATTGCAATGAGGCAAATTTTGATTGGATATGTTAAAGTAGGATCAGGGGATCTTTTGAGGTCCCTTCCAACCCAGGCTGTACTGGCTCTGTTTCTGTGTGGAAAAATTCCTTACAGTGAGGATGGTTAAGC
>JANHGB010010320.1:0-30411 GCA_026283785.1 Coracopsis vasa
GGGAGCCGCAGACTGAACCCTGCATGCAGGCGGTTCAGGACATTTGGTCGCTTTAAACTGACCCAGGAGATGACAGTATTGTTGGGAAACATCACGTATAACCAAGCAGCCCTTTTTCACTCGGACCTGCCTATCGCACATTGCCCTTTTAGGTCCTGCTCGCGACTGCAGTGTGCATGGTTAAAACCCTTCCAAAATCTTTGTTCGCGAAGTCAAGCCTTCAATTCAATTCAAATTAAGCAAAGGAGGAAGGTAGCATTGGGATACTGGAGTCTATTTTGGTTCCCTATCTTATAAAAAGAGTAGCGAGTTTCAACCTCCATCTTCTATCCACACTATGAGGCTATGTAACACATTAAATACTTGTTTGTTAAATAAATCATGGAGAAAGAGATGAGGGCTGAGCTGCTTGGAGCAGAGCCCTTGTGCCATATGCAGTAGTGTAACACCGTGTACCCTGAATACTGGTAAAAGTGAGGTTAAAGAAGAATTGCTGTATTTTAGGTTCCTCAGGACTAGGATGTGCTTAGATGCTTCATTGAGACTGACCTTATATCTGGTTTTGACTTAAAGCCTTACATGCTGGGTACCGGTAGATTGCATGAAGAGAACTGGATGCCCAAGAAGAGTCTGAAGAAGCAAGAAAATTTGATGAGGAACTGCAGGAGTGAGCCATGAGGAGTTGCCTTCAGCTGGAAGAAAGCCAGCTTTTCACTCCATCACACAGTGGTAAGCCACCTCCTGTAGTTAAGTGCTTTATCCACAGTAGCATTTCATTGAAAAAGCAAACAGCAGTCTGATCTGCGATAGTTAACAATCTGAAGGCCTGGGAGCCAGTTTCTGCCTCATTGGGAAGGTCTTCAACCCAAGTTTTCCACCCCTCTGATGAATACTATAACCAGGTTTCTGCACGTATCAGCAGGTTAGTGTCTCCTCTTGAAGCTGTTCCATTAGATTCAGGCTACTTAAGTATTCATCAGAGCAGAGACTGCATCAGAGCAGGTCTCCCAGGTGAGTCTTTCAACCACACTTCTCTCCCTCTCTCTCTGGCCTAATGAATATTTAAGATATGATAGTGATGACAGCCATAGAAAAGCCCATGAGAAAATTAATTCTATCTTCATAGCAGGGTTTGAATAGTGTGCTGTAAATAAAGCACTGGGGCCACACACTGAATGTGGAGGATAAAAGAAAATTTTGAATAGCTTACTCATTAAGTGAGCACCATCCCGCATGAGTACAGAACGAGGCAAGAGCTGTGTGGAAAAAATAGTATGTCATCAAGTAATTAAAGACTGTGGCACAAAGCATATGTATAAGGGACTGAATTAATGTTTTCAGGAAATCTTAATTTTGGCATTTACTAGTGCTGGAGTGCTTGACTTTGCAATCTGAGCAATATTCTTTTATTATATCTTTTTGTGTAGATAAGCTTCACATAAAAAGGAACTAAGGGAGCCTCACAAAGCCTTAAAAAGCCTATTCCTTTTTTCTCTACTACAATCACTTTTGAATGAGAAATTATGGTAGCTGGCTGAGAATCATGATAAACAGTGAAAACTTAGTGTAGTTGATAATTATTACCATTGCATTTCCTCTGTAGGAATTATTTTCCTCATTTTCATTCTGAGCATTCTCTACTTCATAACTTTGCAGACTAATATGCAATGAATGCTACCAACAGGAGGCTTTTACAAAAACCTGAACCACTAGAGCTGAAGTTAAAGAGGGAAGGGGCAGGGACATTTAAAGGGTGAGGTTTTGAAGAGACAGTCAGAATAAATGACTAAATAATAAAAAGTAATGAAAATGGCAAATTTTACCTACTGTTCTGCTGATGAATTTGCTCATGAGCAGATTGGAGTATTTTAAAAACATATTCGTTATTCAAAATCATTTGTGAAGGGTCAAATTCTTTTCTGGTTACTCACATTGAAGCAAGAAAAACCTGTCTGTGGAACAAGCTGCTGCTGTGTGTGAATAGACATGAGGAAATCTGTTCCCAATTAATTTATGGAAATAATTCTCCATTTCATAAGCAGCTCTGTGTGTGTGTTTGTTATTCAGAATGTGAATGGTTTTGACTGATTTTATAAGTAATGTGGCATGTTACAATGTGTCACAACACATCGAATAGGGTTTCTATTTCAAATATTTGTCTATATTCTGCTATAATTTTATTTCTGTGATTGTTTTTTGATATTCATAGATGGTTGCCCTTCTCAACAGTTCTCCCTCTTCCCCTTGGAAACATTTTCCTTAAAATTATCAGAGAAAGTAAACACAATAAGAACTGAAGTGATTTCATCTTATTATCTACAAGAACATGTGTGATTTTTATTTGGAGGGGGACAGCATTTGCCTAGTACTAGTGATTAATGACCAAGGAAAAGATTACATTTAGTAAACCACATGAGAATAGTCAGACAAGAAAACACACACCTGATATTGCTAAATTCTCTAACGGTTTTACAGTGAAAGGATAATGGACATATAAAAACTGTATCTTGTAGATAGCTAAAGCAAATATTATGCTGTATGAAACACTTCTTATATTGATTTGTTGGAAGCCTGTTATGTTTTGGTAGCTTGCCAAAGAGTCGTCGTGGCACAGCCTTTCTCTTAGTCTGTAATATACATTTGTTTCCAGTTTAACAAAAGTACCCTTAAATATAACATTTGAGTTAATTGAGACACCCAACCAAATGTCATTATGAATTTTTGCTGTCCTGAAAGAGTTCTAAGAGTCTTCAGATCCTTTTCAAAGTGGAAGAACAACAGAGGCTAAAACTGAGTACTTGTTTTATCTCACTCATACTGAAATTAGTAACTCTGGAATGTGTTCACTGCCTGTTCAAAGCATAGAGCCTACAAAGAAGCATAGACATATTTTGTTCACTAGCTGAGTTGAGTACCTAGTTTCTCCTCATTTCTTTCAAGACTGACTTTGGAAAGGGGGTTACCACTCAGCCATCTGTAGAAGTTTGTTGGTGAGACCCAGTTTGTATAGTTGCAGATCATTCTGGGTATAGCAGTCACAATGGCTATTGAGGATGTTTTCTTTGTTGAAGAGTAGAATGGCTTTTTAGTAATTTTGGAATTTGAGGCCAAATTATGCTACATGCTTGGGTTTACCACTAGCAGGGTGAAAGGCAGAGAAGCCCTTTGCTGCCGGACCTGTCAGAGTAAGCTCAGAGATGTAGACTTTGGGTGCTTTTGACCTGTACACCAGGATAGCGACAGCGATAATCCTGCTGCCTGCATATACTGGCTCTTCAGGCCAGTCTGCCCTGCACCTGGGGACTAATACATGTTTCTAAACCACAATGTATTCATGCTTAGTCTCTGAAATGTCATATCCTAAGTATTTTTCAGGGATTTATTTGCTGTAATTGTAATGGAAAGCCTTTTCTCTCTATATATATTAGCTGACATGCTAAACTTGGCATGACTGAGCACTTGAAAGTGCCTTTTTTGTTCAGTTTTGGACCCAGCTGGTTTAATTTAGAATATCCTGTGAGTCAAGATGGGTGTTGCATTTTAACTGGGAATGAAGTTACTTGTTTTTTATCCAAGAGGGCCATTTATGACTCTGTCCACTTGCCACCTTGCTATAGAAAGACAGCCAGAGGTCAATCCAAAGCTCAAGATTTGTGTGGAACAAAGTGTCTTATGTTCACATGGATTGAGGGTTAGCCCCTCTTTACCAGATTTGGTTTTGGCATAGCCAAACTGATCCAGAATAAATGGAAAAGCAAGGGTCCTCTACTCTGTCTTGCTTCCTGATCCTCTAGTGCCATGATATGGATGTGCCTGCTTTAGAACCTAAAAGGTAGAAGACAATAGACTGTACATTAGCACCCATGGATTCTGCTTGCAAAGGCTGAGTCAGGAAGCAGATTTTGAGTGTTGCTTTTCATCTCCTTTATGCCTTGCATAAACAGTGTTCAAGGTTTCAAGAAATGGGCCTGCCTGTTGCTTTTGTGTTCATGAGGAGTATAGATTAGCACTTCAGTACTGAGTCAAGAGTATGCTGAATAAATTACTGCAGTGCGAAATGAAGAATATTCTTCTTTACTGTAATGACTGTTTCCAGTAGAAGATGAAACTTAACTTTACTCAGAGATTATGTGGAGTAAAAGCAAAGATAATTCAATTTTCTCCTACAATAATGGCAGCCTTAAGGAAGGGAAAATACCTTTGATGTGAAAGGATACTGCAGAATCACAGAGTGACTGAAGTTGGAAGGGATTTCCAGAGGTCATTGGGTCCAACCCCCCTGCTCAGGCAGGATCATCTAGAGCCAGTTGCCCAGGACCATGTTCAAATGGCTTTTAAATACCTCCAGAGAGGGAGACTCTGCAACCTCCCTGGGCAACCTGTGACAGGGCTTAGTCATCCTCACAGTGAAAAAGTATTTCCTGATGTTTAGGAGGACCCTCGTGTATTTCAATTTGTGCTTGTTGTCTCTTGTCTTGTCACTGGACATCACTAAGAAGAATCTGGTTCCACCCTCTTTGCAGTCTCCTTTCAGCTATTTACATTTCTTGATAAGATTCCCCTGAGCCTTCTCCAGGCTAAACAGTCCCAGCTCTCTCAGCCTATCCTCATATGTGAGGTCCTCCAGTCCCTTATCCAGCGCATACTTTAGCAGGTTCTTTATGAAGCTATCTTAGGGAAGGCATTGTCAAAAATCTTACTGAAGTCCAGGTAGACAATATCCTCTGCTCTCCCCTCTTCTACCAGGCCAGTCATTTCATCATAGAAGGTTATCAGGTTTGTCAATCATGGCATCCTTTTGGTGAATCTATGATGTCTACTCCTGATGATTTTCTTTTCCTTAATGTGCCTGGAAATGGTTTCAATTAGCTGCTCTATCACCTTCCAGGGATCAAGATGACTGGTCTGTAGTTCCCTTGTCCTCCCTCTTATCCTTCTTGAAGACAGAAGTGATGTTTGCTTTCCGTCATTCCTCAGACACCTCTCCCAATTGCCATGATCATTCAAAGGTAATTGAGAGTGGCCTTGTAATGACGTTGGCCAGATCCCTCAGGACTTGCGGGTAGATCCCATCAGGACCCATGGACTTAGGTTTGTCCAATTTCCTTGGGTATTTTCTAACCTGATCCTCTTCCACCAAGGGTATCCCTTCCTTGTTCCAGCCTCCTCCTGGTCTCTGGGATTTCCGATGGCTGGTCTGTATCCTTTTTCCCTCCAAGGCTTTATCCCATGGGAGCCTTTTAAGAAGATCCCTGAATATTCTTTGCTAGTATTCTATGACTAGTATCTAGGCAGAGATTAATGTTTCTTCTAAATCTTTTCTATTATACCAAAAGTGAGGATTTTCAAACATGCAAACTTCCTTCTGGCAGAACAAAAGTGGAATATTTTGTGTGGGTTCCTGAACAGCCAATCACCACAATGTTTCCCAGCTTCCCTTACTCTAAAGACTGATGTCCCAGAAGTAAATACTTTTCTCACACAAACTAAGTTGCTACATCTGCATCTGTAAATGAAACTGAGAGGTGATCATCCTTTGGCCCTGTGAAAGTAATAGTTCGCATCCATGCGGCTAAAATTATCCCCTAAACCAGGCTGGCTGTGTCCTGCTATCTGTGGGGAATGGCCTCAGAGTGGTGCTAATTTCTTAATAGTGCTGTGGAAGGAAAGCTGCTCTGAGCCAAAAGTGTGCCAGAGAAACTGCTTACAGTTTAATACGCTTGGGCCCAAGCCCTAGTCCTCTTTCTTTTACTGGTATTGATGTGTCCATGTGGTCTGAGCAGTTCCTTTCCCCAGGGAAGAGTTTCACATAATTTACTGCTACGTGAATTTATCTTTTTTGCCTCTGGCTTTATAAAAGCACCTTGAACTTATGACATGGCATAGCAGCTTGGCAGCCTAGCCAGCCATCATTTGAAACCTTGGTGTCCCACTGCCCCCAAGTCTGTAAAAGCTGGAAGCTGGGAATGAAGATTGATGATATTTTTTAATAGAACAAGAACAACTGTACTTAATTTTTAATTTATAAAAGGATTGACTGTTTACTGAAGAAGGGATTCGAAGCATTTTGCGTGGGTTTTTTTTTTATATATATATATTTTTCATTTTTAATTTTATCTTGGATAAAGGCAAGCCAAGCTGTTGTTCTTAAGCACAGTAGTTTTACAGGCAAGGTCTCACAGGAATGAAGAGCTACTCCCGGGTGCTTAAGCATTATTCTGTATAATTATGGATATTTTTTCCTTCCAAAAATATTTTTTTTTTGAGGAGCTGACATTTCAAAGGCTTTCAATTCTGTGTGTCACTATCAAATAATCTTTTTTGTACTTGGCTGTTTATTATTGGATTGCAACAACGATAAAGCTCTAGGGGTTTTGTCTCCTTTGGTATGTTAATTAGCTATTTTTCCTTTGATCTTTTTCTTACTGAAAAGAGTGAAAAGCTATCTCGGTAGGGAATCTTAGTGATGTACATTCATCCGCTCGTCTCCATAATCTAAGGATCAGAGGGAGACAACAAATTTCACTGCTGAGTGAGGTTGCTATAGGCCTTAGTTATAATGTACTTGGTTTCTAAATAATCCCACCACCATTTATATTTTGAATATTGAAGAGGAACCTCTGAGAAAAAGAAATGTAAAAATAATTAATTTTAAACTGTGAACTACCTTCATTAATTTAACTTTTTCTTGAAGTTTTAAGCTAATGCATATGCCACAAGCTCTTTCATTCTTTTATGCCTCTATACATCTTTCCTTTTTTTTTTTTCTTCTCCTTTTTCACTGCTGGCTTTTGATACATTTTCAGTTCTCACAGAGATAAAATATAGGCTAGGTACAGAGTAACTGTTGAGCGAACTTCTAAGCATTAAATATTAAAATAGCTTTCCTATGGAAATGATGAAAGTCCTGTAGTTTGGGACAGCTGAAAGTGATAGGGCAGGGCTGCAGAGTGGTGGGGAATAAACACACAAGATACACATTATATGTGTGTATTTCTATCTCAAAATCCTTCATCAAAAGCTGTCATATAGCATTTCTTGAAAACTCTGAAATAAATATACTTCAGTGAGAGGCAAAGGCAGATAGATCTGCTTTATGGAGCTATCCAGTAGTAGCAGAAGAATGGGCAAGTTATCTACTAGAGACTTTCCAAATAGAGTTCCTCTGAGCCAGTTTATTCATTTCCACAGGAGATGGAGCATGCATTAGGTAACCTTGCTGTTGAGATTCTTAACTTGTGTCCTGCAGCACGGGATGTGGCCAGATCGTGATATTCACAGTGGAGACATCTATATTTGAACTGATCATGTAGACTCCCTTGTCAGTCAGTGGAGGGAAGCTGGCACTTACAGAGCAAGAATGATACAATAATAAAGAAGAAGGTGAGCTATGACCTAATAGTATCCATTTCCCTCCAGTGGCCAGTTCATTTGTGCATGAAATTGATACTGGTGTTTTTGGAAATGGGATGGGACAAATTCCTCCTCTCCCATGTTACCTGGCATGTGAAAGGGTGAAGAGGACCTAGTGCAGAGGACCTAAGGTACTCTTGCTGGTGTACAACCATTGCTGCTGGTCAGCTCACCATAGTAATGTCTCACCTGTGTGCATGCACAGGAGGAGGTGCCAGGCTTTACACATAGTATAGGTGCATCACTTGCTGACGTATGCAAAACAGTATTGACATTCTCATGGTGTGAACCCTGGGGTTGGAAACCACCCTGTTAACTTGCAACAAGTTCAACTCAGTTGTTAAAATAGTGGTGTCTAATGTGGTCTGAGGTGCCCAAAGGAATCTCAGACAACCATATGGGGCTGACTGGATGCATAATTAATGAAAGACGCATGTTTTTCTGGAGCAGCTGGAGGTCCTATGGCATCTTTTATGGCATTTAGGCAGCTGAATTACACTGCAAGAGTGGGATTTAATGCCACATTCAGACACTGAAAGTTATATGTCTGCATGCAAGGAGGTGTCTAAGCTTCCATTACAGTTGATGAAGAGCTAGGCAATGCAATGAAATCT
The DNA here is from genome assembly GCA_026283785.1 of Coracopsis vasa. NCBI lineage: Eukaryota > Metazoa > Chordata > Aves > Psittaciformes > Psittacidae > Coracopsis > Coracopsis vasa. The sequence goes on from JANHGB010010320.1 coordinate 8,028, forward strand.
AGAGAGCTAATAATCTCATTCTAAAAGGAGCACCCACATGTGACCAGCTGATTTCAGATGGCTGTTATGCTTCTACACTCTGAACCTGAATTCCACCCATGCTATGTAAAAGTCCAATTCATGTGCCTACATTAATGTGGTACCTACTGCAGTTTGAGATGCTCTTGATATCCCACTTGGCTACTAGCTTTTATCCCAAGAAAGCATAGGTTCTTTATCATATCTGACAACCCTATGTAGATATTACTGGCAGCCCTAGGACACCTGGAATGGCACTAGATGCCTGTTTGCATGCAATTGACTTAAGCATTGAGTGTTTGATTTTTTTTTTTTTCTTTTTGTGAGCTCAGAAGTCCTCCCTAAAAGATCTCTTTCTTTTCATTGACTACAAAGAAAACCTAGTTCAGATGTTGAGACGTCTGTGGTAGACCTCTAGATGTGATAAAATGAATCTCATTTCTGGTCTCCTAGGCACATGCATCTCGAAGACTCCTGGGAATCCTCTTATTCCCAAGGTGGCAGTACATTGTTTGTGTCCAAACCAATGAGCTCCTGCATGATATAGTTTCTGTGCTGGTACTTCTGTGTCAGAATCAAAAATGCATGAAAATCATGTTGGAATGGCTCTGGTGTGATTTCAACACTTATGCCTTCCTACGTGCTCTATAATTTGTAACTAATGCATATGAAGAGCCAGAGATATTTTTTCGGCCATAGTGAAATCTGTGGTGTTAATTTTCTAAATGTGCTGGTTGCAAAACAGCATCTCTTTTCAAGCTTTTTCCCACCATCTCTAGGACAAATCTTTTAAAATGGTGTCTGTCAACCAAAGGCAATGAGAAAAACCAGATAGATCCTATTACAGTCTTATGCAATAAAAATCTTGCCCCCACAAGGATCAGCTGTTCTGAGCAAGACTGAAGTGGGATCCCCAGTGGTCTGTTTAATTACAGGAGAAAGGATTACTGCTCTCTGCCCTGAGTTAGACAACTAAGTCTGAGCTAGACACATGACCTTCCCTTCATTGAAATTAAAGAGAGAAATTGAAGTCTCCAGAGGAAATTCAGCATTTAAGACTGCTCTAATAAATCACTCTGGATGTGCTCACTGTCTAGTGACTGTAAAAGGAGTTTCAAACTATGAGCTCACCCAAACTTAGATATTTATAAAGTCAATGAAATAAAAATGGATGTGGAATCAGTGGAGAATTTGCTCCTGCTCTTCAAGATGAATTGTTCTGTCAGTGTCTACATGAATACATGGAGCTGTATATACAAGACCATTATTTTTATGTTTATAAACCTTTTACTGTTATAGTACTTTTTCAATATTCAAATGATGACCTTCAAATGAAAGTATTCAGGAAAATTTAAGAAATTCTGCTTGGCAATGACATCTGTCCTTAAGCCATGGTGACAGACAAATATGCACTGAGTTAATGCTAACTGGACCAGGTATGGTGGGTGGGTTTCTATTTGTCCTGGCTGACTATCTCTTCAAGCACACATTCTGCTTCTTTATTTATAATCTCTTCACTCTTAATGTTTGGCTGTTGTCTTCTCTCTGCTTTTTCCTTTTCCTGTCTTGCTTTTTCCTGGTTTTATTTCTTTGCCTGTAATTTGGTTGTCAGTTAGTTCCTCAGTTCTCCAAGCTTGGGAATGTCTACAGGAGATGCTCAGAGTTCCTTGACCATGTGCTCTACTTTGTACCACCATATCTTCAATGAGATTTATCAATGATCTGGGCTGAAACTTACGTGTATAACATCTTTATCAATAACTTAGGGGAGGTGGTGGACTCATCAAGACTACAGATGATATTAGACTGGAGGGACACCAGCCAGTACGGTTAAGGAAATAGCTTCCAAAAAAGATAGACCTAGACAGGCTGGAGAAATGCACTGACAGGAACCTTGTGAAAGGAGGAGTTGATAGAAAGCAAGTTGCACATGAGCCCTTCAGCACAGAAGGGCATAAATCTCCTGGGCTGAATTACCAGGAGGCGTACAGTCTCAGTGGTGTTCTCACCTTAGCCAGTAAGTGTCTGTCTATGTAAATACTAAAATATTCCAATATGAAATTTTCTTTGCTGTTCAAGGCCAACATCCTAGCAAGAGTGCTCATCCCTGAGCATGCTGTGCCAAACAAGACCAAGCATATCTACAATATGTTGATTCTGCTCACCTCTAGAATCAGGAGTTGCAAGTTGTGTGGTGGTGGTGGGAAGAAATTCATGAGGGAATGGAGGTTTTCTGTGTAACAAAATATTTTGGTATGGCTGTGCTGGATTTGTTCCATGTGGTATTCAGGATGCTGCTGTAAAATTATCTGGTGAAAGTTAACAGTGGATTTTGTAATCAGCAAAGCTGACTCAGGCTCTCATCCATGCAATGCTCAGTGACTAGCTGACCAGTAGCAACTAACCTTCTGACTAACCCATCAGTTCTCAGAGCATTATGGGGAAGCTGTCCACACATGCTGTTCTTCAGGCTCCTCATGGCACAGACTTCTCACAAATTGCATTGCTGCAAGCATAACTTGTCCCCTACTTGCTGCCTTCTACTGTCTGCTTGTCCTTGTTAAACAGATCTATCCTTTCTACTTTCCTGCAGAGCCATAGCCTCTGAGTTTTATATGGGCTTGGAAGGAAAGTGGGCTACTGTCACGGTTCTGACATCCCCTGAGGGTTTGGAGACATTCATTAGAAATTTCTCCTGCTCTTACATTGACGTTGCATAGGAGATAGATATTTTATTTTAGTGGAGATTTCAAATTCAGTTGCATTCTGTTCTCAGATATACTGTGGAACAAGGGGTGGGTGGTGTCACAGCTGAAACTTCATGATAAATATCTCAGTATCAGCTAAACAGACAAAGCTCATGGATAGGAAGATGATAAAATGATAGACATGTTTGGCTGGAAAGGTCCTCAAAAGGTTGCTTGTTGCCACTCTCTGCAGTAAGGCAGGGTCAGGTATACATAAACCTCTGATGAGAGAGCATTGCCTACTCAGCTGTTACAAATCCTTAATTGCTCAGCTATTATAAACCCTAGATTTCACAACCGCCCCACACAGCTAACTGCAGTGTGCAACTAGTGTTTCATTTGCAACGCCTTCTTAAACGCGAAATTAAATAATTTTGCTACAAATTAAAAGTCTTTCTTTTTATTCTCTCTTTGGTGAACACTGATGACTGTTGATCGCCTTAATGAGCAACATAAAGACAGGGCTGTTGAATCAGGTAGTCTGTCTCCAGAGGTTTTGATTGTGTAGGATTTATTGGTACCTTTCTTGCTTTCCTTGCCTGAAGAACAACACGATAATAGATCTCAAATCTCTGCCGCCCATCTCTGATGGCTGACAAAAAGCACCAGCAGAAGAGAGGCAGTTTCCCCAGGATTACAGTGAGCTCGAACATGGTAGTGTGGGAGACTGGATACTGCAGAGGGGACCTTGTTATGGCTATATCTGGTCCAGTGTTATCATGTAAACTGAGCTGGTGGTGTGGAGAAAGGCAGCTTTGAGCCTTCGTGTGAAGGTGTAAATGCAGACACCTCTCCCAGCTGCTCCCTGTCTGCTTCAGGCACACCAAATGCCCTTCCGTTTGCTCAGAGGCAAACAAGCAGGAGGAAGCCAAATGCTGCATAAGCTTTGTGAGGCTGCTAATTATGATGGCTGCCTGGAGTTGATGTGGTAAATAGGAATACCACAGCTGAGTCCAAATGGACATGCTGGTGTTTGTTTTTACCTTGCAGAAGCAAACTGAACATGAGGGCTTGATAACATCTGATCCAAGCCCTCGGAGCATACCCTGACATACGGTACACTGAGTGATGGCATGTCACATGGACCATTTGGATAAAGAAGGTGACCCAAACTCTCACACAGACCCCATTTAGGAGATTTTGGATCTATACATAGATAAATAACACAGCTGAACAATTTTCTGTGTATCACATACAGTGACACATACTGCCAGTGACCTTGTGTTTCCAATCTATCACAAAAGATACTTATGTTAAAAAAGTGCTAAGTACATTTCTGTAAATACAGAAAGCGATCCTGTTTAACGTATACATTTAAAGAACAATAAGATTTCAAGGTCAGTATTTAGGAACAACTCTAGGTATTATTAATATCACTTCTTCCCCTTTGCATATTGTATTCATTCACATTGATGAAACCCCTGAAACTGTACTTGTATATGTTGGAAATGGATGTATTTGTATGAGAACCCTTTGTGATTCTATACATACAGACATCACCACTGTAGATAAAAGAAATCACTCAAATACCCATATTTGCATTTTAACAAAAATTAGGGGATGCGTCTTTAACTATTCAGCTCCTGTCACAACTCACCAATTGCTGCAATCAAACTACATATCTTAAGATTTACTGCCTACCCACACTGGAGTGTAATTTACATTATTAAGAAAGCTGCTGCAACATGATGACCTTAATCACTGGCTAAACCGAATCTGAAATAATGAACAGAGAACTCTGATTACAGTCTACGATAATGGAAAAAAGATACATCATAACCTAGAAAGAGTGATGAAGGATGAAGAGCATCACAGGTGGGACACCTTATTCAGATGGTCACCAATAGCAACAGGAATCCTGAATCAAATATTGTACCCATTGTAATTTTACTGAACTTTGTTGTATTGTGCTTGTTGTTAAATATTATTCTGTATGTTAGAGGGTGGATGATAGTTGGATGGGTGGCATTGTTAGAAAGCCCTCCTTGCACATTGCTTAATCACATTTAACAAAATCTTAATAATTAAGTGAATCAAGCAAAAATTTCCCTTAAATTACAATTGGAATACTGTATTAATCTGTTTATAGTCACAGAGGTAAGACGTGACCACACTGCCACTCTGTGAGAAAGATGTATTGACCTTCATCATGGGGTGAATTGTGGTGATACACGCCCCTTCCCTCTCCTGGCCCTCTCTGCTTCCCCAGGAATTCCCATTAGGCCCCAGCCTTTGCACAGATGTAAGGAGCTGGATGGCTGAGTGCTCCCTGGCTGTACCAGGAGCTCTGATTGCCTAGCACAGGTGGGGAGAGGCACACAGAGATATGGAGGGTTGGGCACTCCCCAGCTGTACCAGGAGATCTTTTGGCATGATCAGTCATTCCCTGACAACCTGGAATATGACTGTTGCGCAACTGTTGGAAATAACACAGAATTGTTTGCCAAGTCTGAGACTAAGTCTAGATCCAGCTGCACCTAGGCTCTATTAGGAGTTTAGAAAGCAAGGGAGTCTATTCTGAATCTCTTGACTCAATGGAAGGATTTCCTTATTCCCTGTGTTTCATCCATTAGACATAAACTGTTGTCCAAGTCTGAGACTAAGATTGGACTCAGCTGCACCTGAGCTCCGTCAGGAATTTAGAAAGCAAAGGGGCCCACTCTGAACCTTGTAACTCAACAGGAGGGTCTCCTTTACCCTTTTCACCTTTGACCTTTATACAAATAATATTAGCTTGGTTCTACCTCGATTTTCTATTAGGCACAAACTGTTGACCAAATCTGAGACTAAGACTAGATTCAGTCACATCTAGGCTCTGCCAGACATCTAGAAAGCAAGGGTGTCTATTCTGAACCTAATGACTCAGTGGGAGGGTCTCCCTTAGCCTTTGTGTCTTCAGCCTCTGTATCAATCCTCTTTAGCTCGATTTTACCTTGATTTTCCTCTGTATGCTTCATCCATGTAATAAGTAATAGAGTGAACTTTGCCATCGGATTCTGTTAAATCGTGCTTTTATAAATCATATTCAACTGCTCTTGCTAATACCTTTGATGGTCATTCTTTGAGTGACCCTAACCCACTCATTTTTTATGACACATATCTAGTATTTATAGCTATATTTATCCCTACTTATAGTCTTTATTCACATCTGAGAAAAATCTACAATTTTCTGTTGCAATGGAAGACTGTATCCTAAGAGTGCTAGAAGGTCACAGGAGGAATTTTAGAGCTTGCATTTTCTAAATTTACACAGTCATTTCTTCTTATACAAGCTTATTTTCTGCTCATTTGTTTGTGTGTGCCTGTGAGATATATGTGTAGGTTATTCTGTATACATTCACATCCACATCCTCTTATTTTTTATTTCTTTCCATTATAAAAAACATAATAAGGACTATATTTCATTTTTAGTATATCCATGCTACAGTGCAGGAAAATCAATTAGCTTTAGCCATCTCACTTCCTTTTCTGTAAAACTGGGATTTACAGCGCAGGTTTTTGCAGTCTTACTATGGAAAAAATGTGTAGCATCTGGATGTTGTTAGTATTGCTATATGTTCTCTGTTACCTGTTGAAGAGGTTAATAGTCTTTTTTTCCCCCGATATTCTTGAGCTGGAACTGCGGAAGCCAGCTTAGGTACAGAGGTTTATTGCCCCGTGTACAGCACCAAGTATGTGCGACTATACTACACAAAAGGGCCCATGTGGGCTCGGGTATTTCACCTCCACTGGTAACCTCTCATGGGAAACAGAAGCACTGGAGACACTTAAGCAGGGCACTAGCATCTGATATGCCACTACAAGGTGTAGTATCTTCTTTAGGATGGCAGTTAGCTGAGATGACAAGTTTAGGCATGAGTACAGAGCTCTAGCCCCTCTTATGGTGCTGCAGTATCCAGTTAACACTGCCCGGGGGTCTATGTGCTGCAGCAGATGCATATCGCTGTTCTAAACCAGCAAACAGCAAAGCTGTAGTATGCATTTTGCACTGCTCTGTTAATGAAGAGGAGCTGTCTGCACGCTGGGCTATGCTGTTTGAGCCTGCTTGTTTTGTGGTGAGTGCATGGAAACCATTTAATGTAGGTCACAATATGCTACAATGCAAATAAAGCAAAATCTGGAGTGACTGCACTGTAGCATACACATTCTTACACGCTGTCTTAAGTCACGGCTTGCAGACTGTTTATTTGCAAAAATAATTTCCTCTTTTTTGCAAGGAAAACAGTTTCTGTGCTAGTTCAGTTCTGTAGGATGCACCAAAATGGCAACTTCTCTTCCCTTTCTGACTTTGCAGCCTCCACTTTTTTTGGGAGCCCTACTGTGAAGTACATGTTACCCTTTTTTCCTTTTTTTTTGAATACCGCCTCCAGCATCCCCTCTCTGACTATCAAAGAAAACCCTTTCGTGAGTGCCTCACTGAAGTCTAGGTGCAGTTTTGTTCCTCTCTAATTTTTTTGTGTGTGCCCAATGATGAGCATTTTGAAAAGAAACAGGGAATCTGAATGCCTGAGCAAATCTATTTGGGCACCTGCTTCTTGAAAAAGAGGAAGAAAGAGAAGAGGATAAATGGCAGAGGTACTACGTGATTGCTGCAAACAGCTCTTTTCACATCCATGTTTTTTCAGAGCAATTTTTCCTTTCCTAATGATAACAGTATTTTTTTTTTATTGCTGCTTTTCCAAAATCTGCTTTTACAAATGGAAATTAGTTAAAACTTGTGGCATTCTCCTGAGGCAAGTAATATAATATGGTTCAATTTGGCCCTGTAGATCTCTTTGTATAGTGAGCTACAAACATGCCAACCAGTAAAATCGTTAAGGTTACGCTCTGTGCTGGAAAAGGGGATGTAAAAAAATTGTGGGATCCACCCGGCAGATTGATGTTGTAAGTTGCATGAGCTTACACCAGTTCCTGAGCAGAGATTGTTTCCATCCTGTGGAACTTGCATCTGATGAGGTGCAATTAAGGTACCTCATGAGGCATTTCTGCCTTTCTTGGTTTCTGTATTTTTCCCTCTATCTCTGTTTCAGTGGCAATGAAAGGTTAGGGAGATCACGAAGCTGCAGAGGAACCTAAATCTAGCTGTGAATTGACTCTCCAGTGCTGGCAGACCTCCTGGGAGCCAAATGGCTGTGATGGTGAAGAGCTGGCTGTGATGGTGAAGAGCTGACTGTGATGGTGGAGAGCTGGCCATGCTGGTTCTTCAGTGATGGGAGGGACAGCTCTGAAGTGTTTCCCCAAATGAAGAATTTAAAGGAAACATCATGCCTGTCCTCTCCCATCTGTTCTATGTTATTAGTTTTCCTGTGGGAATGGTTAAGCTTATTTTTGACTGTATGCTATCACGGCAGTAGCAGAACATGGCTGTTACTTCATAATGTCCATTATAACACTGTCTAGGCTGAGTCTTGGTGTCCAGGTAGAGCAAATTAAACTGTACTCCTCCTGACTTAATATTCAGTTCTAGCTCAGCACTGTTATGGCACTCTTTAACAAATGAGTGATAGTACCTGCTTTCCTACACAATATATTTAGATTCCTGTGACAAAAAAGCAACATCTAAGTTCAGAGCATTATTATAAAATCTTAGCAGTTATAATAAAGAAAAGCACTGTACCCAGCTGAAACTGTAAAGATAATTTAAATAGTGTTACAATTATCTCATTTGTAAATTAAGCAGGACACTGCTGGTAGCAAATTTTATGTGAAGTGTTGTAGGGTTTTTAAATGACCATAAGTAGTCAAGGCATTTGCTCTGAGTGTATTGTGCAAAAAGGAATAAATGGCGGAATGATTTGGGCTTTTAAAACTAGGCTGAATAAAATGCTACAAGATATCCTGCATGGGTGGGCTCACTGACAGGCAGATGCATTCAGGAGCATAATGTGTCTTGTATGGCTCTGATTTATATGACTCTGTGAAGGTGCCTAAGGGCTGGTTTACACACAAGCTTGCACTGTTTTAATTAAACCTGTTTTCAGTCTAGGATTTTCAGTTCAGAATAAAAGTTACTGTCATCAAGACAGCTGAAAAATGTCAAGCTCTGCTTTATGCATCCTGCTGTAGGTGTCTAAGTGAAATGGCACAGCTCTGCAGGTATTGTACATGTAGAAAATAGAGGTAGGCACTTCCAGAGCAAATGTCCTGAATCCCCTCAGGAAAGGGTTTATTTCTCACCAGTCACTCCAGGGCATGAGTAGATGAAGCAGACAACTGGAATGAGAGACCCAGAGTAGATGATGTAGTATTTCCTCTCATTTGTGCAATTTTTTCCTTTCTCTGATTGCCCTTTCAGTGTTTACACCCAAATTTACACTGTTGGGTGGAAATCAGACCCACAAATGAAAATGTTCTGGAAAAGAAGGGAAGAATAGCCTTGATAAGAAATGAGGAATAATAAAAGCTCACTAAAATATCTGTAGAGAAATTCAATAAAAGTGAGGAGAAAAGAGAAAATAAAAGAATAGTGAAAAGGTGCAGATGATGACTTCAGGAAGATGTGGCTGGAAATCGTGTGAATAGGATATAGGGAGGGTTTTGACGAAAGTTGTAGGCTGATCCTTGTGTTTTCAGAGAAGTCAAAGGGAGTGAGACTGGCAACATAATGAGATTTTAGCACATAATTTTCTTTCAGAAAATCTTGCCTTAGATACCCAAGTGAGAAAGTATATTCTATTCATGTGCATATATATTAATGTATATACGCATGAATCACATGCATATATGCACACATATATACATATATATACACATATATACACCACATGCACACATATATAAAATGTATATTCAGTAGATTTATGTGCATAGTAATTTGGTATGCATATGCATATATACCTCCCTCTCCTTTATATAAGTACAACCCTAAATCAACCAGAGTTTCTAGAAAGAAGAAATAAAAATAAGTAGTTAGATACTTATGCCATTTGGACTGTCAGCACCGGACTCTTAATAGAGGGATTCAGTTGTCCCTCAATCTCCTCCTCTGAGTTTGTTTAGCTCTCTGGGAAGCTGTGAGCTCCCCTGTTTTCCTCAGTGGTTTAAATTCTGCTTGCACAGATACCCAAAGACTGCAGGTCCCCATCTGCTGCCTCAGCGTATCTAGGATTTGCAAATGAAGTTGCATCCCTGTGTCTGGTCTGGCAGACATGATCTGAGCCACCTGGTTGGTTCAAAGAGCTAGAAATAACCTTGAGACTGGAGCACAGATCTCAGAATCATTCAACTTGAATTCAGTCTTCTGTTTCAGAAATTAACATCTATGTTGCCTCACAGAGAGGCAGCACTCTTGGAGAGCTCTTTTAACTCCTGAACTGAGACCACAGCAGCATCCACATACAGCAGTGCTTGTGGTCAAAGCCAACATCAATGTCCTGTACTCATATTGTTCAGGGCAAAGCAACTCTGTGCTGGCCTTCAGGCTATTCTAGTCTCATTGTAGCCCTAGTATTTGAAGTATCTAAAATAAAGAGCTGGAGATAGCTGGGGTTATCTAAAACTGTGCTGGTCGACTGAACAGTCTCTACATCTCACTGATACAGTCTCACCCATGTTACTGCTGAGGTCTTAGCGAGGAGGGCTAAGACTAGGAGGAAACATATTTAGTAGAAAATAAGTTGTTTCAGCCCAGAGGAGGATCCCAGGCAAAACTACAAGCATATAGTCAGGGCATTGAAGAGAAATGAAGAGGTAAATCTGTTGGCATTTATTTGTGTCTAAGAGATACAGGACTAGAAAGAGAGCAGAAAAAAGAGCCTGAGTTTGCAGCTTAATGGGTAGGGCTCTTGATTCTAAGGGTTCAGTTACAGATCATTTGCAGTTCTCCTTCCACATGAATAATGTTTCTGATCACCCCTGGACAAAAAAAATGTAGAAAATATTCAGAGGAGTGATCAACAATAGGTAAAAGTCTGGCCCAGCCATTCTGTAGAATGAGTTACTGCAGTCTGGGGAGGGATAGACTGGGAAAAAGGGTACAGAAAAAAATGAGTGCTCTAGAAAAAGGGAATAGATAATAGTTACTTAGTGCAACACCCAGTGGAGGTTTCTGGGAAACTTAAAACAAACAAATTCAGTATTTTCCCATCATTACATTATGGGACTCATTGTCATGAGATACTGGGAGAGTCCAGACTTAAACACAATTGGGCGGGGGCAGATTAATGGGGGAAATATCTCTTGCAGCCTATTTAAGGTGTAATAGAATGTCTATTAAAAATGAAGATCTGATATAACCTGTGGCTGAGGAAGACCCTAAGCAGCTGACAGAGGGAAGCACGGAAGGTTTGCTACTGATGTGCTTTTTCTATCCTAGTGTCTTTCTCAAAGCCTCTGCTATTGGTTGTTGTCACAGCTAAGAACTAGGTTAAACGTGCTTTTGGTCTAACTCAGTGACACTCTCCTTATGTTCTTCTAAAAGAAATCACAGATAATCCCGAAAACTGTTACTTTTAATGATGGAAAGGGAATATTTCATGTATTTTTCCTGTTGCCTGGATGGTGCAGCATACTGCCATGCATGAAGTGTGCCAATAATCCCATTTAACTCTCATTATTCCACAGGGGATTCAGATTCAAGACAACAGCTCCAGGCACTTAAAATACCATGTAGGAAGCCAAATAAAAGACAGTGATTAGAGAAAACCCCTTCTAAGCTGCTTGGGATTGATTGAAAAGTTCCTGCTTATGTCCCAGAATGTAACTGATATTTTGAAGCAAACTCCCTTGGTGTCAACCTCTTATGATGGAGGTGCAAGCAGTTATAATTGCTGGTCTACAGCAAATGGTGGGACCACTTTTAAACCACTTTGAGTGCCACAAGAGGAAGTCTGTTCCTACTTGTTCTTCCCTCCAATCATGGCCACATGGACCCATGGATTCCCTGTGCAAGCCCAGGCATTTCTGTGGCCTTACAGTCAGCTCAATCAGAAAGATGATAACTGGGTGACTACCTGAGTGCTAATGAGCAGAAATGTGGGATACAGGCTAAATCAGTATTTTTGAGAGCAATGAGGCTTGTATACAGTCTCTCTTAAGATCTAATTACTAAGAATGCTTAGTGAGTTGTTTGGGTGACACTGATTTTAGTTCAGAACTTGTGGAGCTAATAATCATTTATACAGTGTACACAGTGTGGAGCATTTGGTCAGGAAGCGGAAGACCAAGGATTTAAATTAATATTCATATTGTTCAGATTAAGAGAGGGGATTGTACAGCTGAGAAGGATATCCTTGCTATAATTCAGATATACTCTTAAGAAGATCCCCTATATCCTTCCTGTTTAAAGCAGGGGTGAAAAATTTACAGGGTCAGAAGAGGTGAGACAGGGTGGATTTCCAGCTTAGGCATCAGGCATTTCAACAGGGGGTGAGAAAGCCTGTTTCTTTTCCCTGGATGATTTTTTTTCCCCTCCAGTGCTGATGTAGGGTAGGAAGTGCACACAGTATGCTGTAACTGCAGCCAGATACACAATTGTCCCTACTCCCATGTACAGAATGAGGGTCTTCTGCTGTTCTTCCCTTGAGTGCCATGAATCCTACATGCCTGGCTGCACAAAAATTCAGCTTGAACAGATCTGGAGGCATCTTTCTACCCAGGTGAGCCTACAGACAGCAGTTCATGCACTCTCCAGTACTTCTGAGAGAGGTATAAATTCAAACCCTGTTAGTCTGAGTAAGACATTGAATTCAGCTTTATCATTTCCTGGATAAGATGTTGTGTAAAAGAGAGCTGTTGCAGAGGCCTTTTCCTTAAGGGAAATCCAAAAGCTTAAGCCGGAATCAGGTTTCAGGCTCTGAACTGCATGCTGAGAGTGGGTGTCTGAGAAAAGTGCTGTAGTCTAAGCAAGGAGTGATGTCTCAGATGCATCCTTCCCTTTGCCTTTGTCTGTTGCGGCAGGGTGCAGTGTAGGAACTAAATCATCTCTTATTTTACTAAAAGGGAATCTAAGCACCTGATCCATCTGACTGGAGTGAGGCACCCTGGCATGCCACTGCTAAGCCTTGCACTACAAAACTGCCAGGGCTGAATGCAGTCTGCCAACACGAGCCTGATGTGGTCACATAGGAGGAGTGGAAGAGTTTTAATTAACCTGATTCTAGTTACTGTAAACCAGGTTGTTATTGGATCTTCAGTGTGTTCCCTTAAATGTTGAAGGCTGCAGCCTGCTCAAGAAAGCCCCGTGACTGTCACTCACGCTGAAAGATGACATCGGCTGTATTAGTACATGCAGCAAGCCTTCCCTGTGATTGAATGGGTCTGCGAGCAAGCTTCCAAATTTAATTGCACGTAAGGTTACCTATTTACCCTGAAAAGGAACATAAAGGCAAAGAGATTTGAAAAGAGATATGTATTTTGATGTTAGGAATAAAGCCAAGTTCAGCAGTGTAGTGAAGATATTCCTGTAACTCTCATGAATTTTAAAAAAAGGGATGTCTATTTGGTGAATATTTATAATTTTTTAAATAATGGTAATTAAAACAGAAAGAAAAGAGGTGGTGGGAGGACATCATCTACCTCCTCCTATTCCTTGGATGAAAATCACAAGCTTCAAATACTATCATCAAAGATAAAAGGCTTGTTGTGTTGGCAACTTTACAGTCACTTTTTAAGCCTGTCAGAGAGTCATGCTGTGGCATCACCCATTGTTCTTCTGGAGGCCCTCTTCTTCTCTGAGTTGAAGGGAAAGAATCTGTCATCTTTTAAATGATATTCCCTTCCCAAATTAAAAGGAGAGCAGGAATTGGCAGATCCATCTTTAGGTGAGGGAAACCATCTATTATTTATATATCTCTTTTAACCCTGCCGCTGTTAGTTCTGATTGCAGAAAAACCCAACAAGCTGCCACCTACAATAAAAAAATAAATACCATTGAAAACACTGTTTTGTATTGAATTAAAATATCGGCAATGCAAAGCTCTTCCTTGATGTTGGGATCAAGGGAGATGCATTTGTATTGCTTCAGTCATGAGACAGAAGCCATTCTTTTCAAAGTAATTGGCTGCTTGCTGTCAGAAATCCTTAGGAAAGTTTGGCATGTTTGTGCAGAGCTGCATTGTTTTGCTGCATTTATTTGGAACAGGGTGTTGCCTATAGCTGGACCTCTTCAGTCAGAAGTAAATGTCTGCCCACAATCAGCTACTGAGTTTTGATTATAGGTATGTGTGCTTGCTTGCACGGTGCAATGCATTTCTTCTGGTTTTGTGCCCTTAAGCTGTTTTGGTGAGAACTAAAATACTCCTCTGTGAACATGGAGCAAACTGAATCCTAAAAGATTTCCACTTCAAAATTTACAACAGATACTTCTGAAATCCTTGTTCAGAGGAGTTTTGGAGAAGAGATGTGGCCTCAAAGCAGCTCAAATGCCTCGTCTCTGACTGGAAGCTCAGAAATAAATCTCACACACCATCTGGCAGGGAAAAGTAGCAGACTTAGACTGTGGAGAGGAAATGAGCCATTGACCAAATGTTTCCCACTTAAGTATCATTCAATGGATATTTGCCCCCTTCTCACCCTGAGAGCTCAGATTACCCAGTGAACCTCTTTGCTACAGTATGAAATGTGTACATATCTGAGAAACAAGCTTTCAAGCAAAGCTATTGATAGTTGATAGTTTAAAAAAAAATCCCACAAAACGCAGCAAAACAGTTGCTAGTTCCAGTAAAACTTCATATGATGAACAATACAGACTAGAGCTGTAGTTTTGCATGAAATCATGAAGCAGTTATAATCAAAAGGATCTTGAAAAGATATGATAGGAAATCCTGGCAGTCCCCTGGGATAAAATAGTCCTGCAGGGCCCTTCCTCACTCATGAGTCTTTACTGAATTAAAGGAGGAAAATAGGACATATCAGCTGATAAAACAGATAAAGAAGTAATAAATTCTAAGTATTATTGACCAACCTGCCTCCTTCTGTAAATGTGTTTCTCATATTGAAGGGGCATATTCTGCCCTCATCTCCACCCTCAATCACTGGATTTTTGAAATGTAGCCTAAAAGTAAAATGAAAACCAAAGGCTATGTCTGATATTATTAGCATCCTACTGGCATCCAGATTTATTGTTTGTGGCGAGACAAGGAGAATATCAGTATTACTGTTTTTTTACATTCACAGTTGGAGGGGGTTTTCAGGTTATGAAAAGAGTTTCTGAATTTTGAGTTCTAGAAATTCAGGAAAAAAATATATATCTAACTTCTGCATGTGACAAAATTTCCATCATCAGCCAGCTACTCTGCACCTTTCCCTAATTTCAGATATCTAAAAATAAACAGTCTATCTCTGGGCTAGTAAGCTAGATACTTCCTCTATTTGATGGAGAGGAATAGACGTCTACAAAACATGACACATCTCAGACTATGCTAACTAACATGGCTGGGTGAGTCATTCACTGTGGTGCCCATCCCAGTACAGATGCTTTCCAGGAATTAGATGGAGACCACTATGCACTGAAGGCTGCACAGCAGACATAATAATTTTGCTTCCAAATTCAGGTCTGTACTATGAACCTGGTCTAGATCCAATTAGTGACCTGCTATAGAGGTGAAAGCCTGAATAGCCCATTGGTAATTCCCTGAGTTCTTTGGTCTCCCAAAGCAATTTTGTTTAGCTTGAAGCCTGTTCTTCTAAACTGCTGATTTGTATTTTAGCTGAGTGCAAGCAGGATTTTAATCATTAAATGTAATAACAACATTTGTTCTTATAGGGTAAAATCAGCTCAATCCATACCCAGTAAAGAAGCCTGAGTAATTGAAATAGAAGCACACTACTCCATCCCTTCAGGCATGTAACAATAATAGCTAATAGTAAAGATGATGTATCTCATCTCCTTAGAGATCCTTGAATAATTTGTGGGCCAACAAAAAAGATCATCTATAGCAGCTATTCCAAGTGAGCAAGATGGTTTCTGTCTATCTGTATTTCTTTATTTACGCTTCGGATTGTATTACTAATTCTGTGCCGAGGGTAGCTTTGCACAGTATACCTGTAACTAGACAAATTACACACACGTGCTCACACTCTCACTTGTGCACCCACTCACATACTTTTCCTCTCACAAAAGACCATACTGTAATATCAATTTTTTGTCATAATAACTTGAACTCCATAGAACAAAATATGTCAGAGCAAGGATGTTTATTTAAGTGCCTGAATTTCAAGATGTCTCATCACTTTTTCACTTCTGCGATGGTAAATGTATCAAAGCAAATGTAGTTGTGCTCGGAAAGAAAAAAAAACACAAATCCAGTAACTGCTGCTGGCAGAATCTAACTGCTGCTCCTGTGGTGAAAATAATGGAACCAGTGTATTCAGAGAAATAAATCACTAGCTATTCCAATGGTAACAGCCCCCTTGATATAAGAATAAGCCTTGGTGGACACAGCTAAAAGGTGGGACACAGTTTGCCTGATTCAGGCACTGATTTACGCAGAATCTTATGGTGGTTAATTAATTTGCGCTGCAGTATGTTTCTAAAGAGTGCTATATACATCAAGGGCAGAGGTAGATGACCCTGAAGGTTTCAGGGGCAGAACGATGTCAACAAATGAAGTTGTCTATTCCTGGGAAAGCAGGTTTCTTCCTCAAGAGGTCTTAACTGACACCTACCTATCTCCAAGGAACATAAAAATTTCCCATAATAAAACTGCTTCACCTGGCAATTTAAATGTAGGTACAAGTAAGGCACTCAGGTTAGCTGAATCCCATCATTCTCTATTATGAAATCAAAGTACTCAGGTGAGTTCTTGACTTGCTATAGACCCTTGGCTATTCTGAGGATCTATACAAGCAGAAGTATTTCCTTTTGCCCAATTAGATTGTGGAATGTTTTGGAAGATTCCTTTTCTAATTCAGAGATGTGCACCATGTATCATCTGGTTTATCATTACCCGTACTCTTATCTAATAGCTCAATTAATTTTCTGTGAGACTACATAAACAGCTTGTTTCCACAGTACCTTGTTATGCCAGCACGGGAAGGGAAGTGTGCTCAGGCTGCATGTGTATAGAGGAGAAAAAAAATTACTTTGAGAGTGCAGGTGTTAGTGAAGAAAAAGGTAAAATGGAATAAAGAGTGATTAGTTTGGGGGGAAAAAAAAAGCATGTGGTGACTGAATTTAGATGTCTAATTTAGGTAAGAATGAATGCAAAGAAGTGGGTAATTTTGAAAATACTTGAAAATACAAAGACGAATGTTATTTTAGGTTGCATCTAAAAAAGCAAGGCTGTGGCATGGAGATAACAGTCTCTCCAGGTGAGTTTCACGTCACCTAATTCTAGGGGTTCGGTGCAACTCCAGATTAAGGCACTTAAGGTTATATTTGTACGTATGCCTTTCACATGCAGGTGCAGTTGCCTGAGATTCATTATAGGCAATGAAGATCTCTTCTTCTAATTAATTATTCCCATGCAGGTGTCTACTACCACTTGAGAAACCCTAAGGTATTGTGAGTAGTCTCTAGCTCCGATCCAACAGGCAATGGGTTCTTCAAAGTTTCTGTATCTCATTTGCCATACACTCTGGTATCTTAGGGCATCTCAAATTGCCATGGATGATGGCTTAACATAGGTAACTGAATCCTACGCAAAATGTATTTAATACTGGAGGAACCAAGTGTACTAAAGCAATAGGCAGGATAGGAGTACATGAAGGAGTACATCTACCACCCTCTGACTATGAGAGAAAGATGGAGTGGTATAAGGAGCAATGAAATAATTAAGGAAGAGAAAATTCTGACAAAACTTTCTGAAGAGGGAATGCTATTAGGATTATGGAGCAGTCTTGCTTGAGAAATTACATCGGCACCTGGCACTTTAAAAATTTGATAGCATAGAGCAATAGCAAAAGTGATTTTCAACTCATTTGCATTGTAGATACTCACTTAACATAAAGGTCTTCTGCTTCCCCCTATGATAACTGTATTTGTCCCAATTATTTATTGCAAATGAAATTCAAGATGAATTCAACTGTTTTTCCCTGTTTATAAATCATTTTCAAGCTTAATTTGTATGGAAGTATTCATTGCACATAAGTATTTGCCTACTAGTTTATGAGGACAAATTACAGATGACAACTTGTTCGTGAACACTTATTTCAACTCTTTATTACTCCTGAGTTGTGATTAGTCATCCATATCACATGGTATTGAACTGACTGTTACTTTTTAATCAAGAAAACAATGATTAATGATGGCAATTAACTGATAATGAGAAACAAGAATAATGTGAAGTTCAGGACTCACAAACATTTTTAAATAAACCAGCAAACATTTGAAGACTCACGGGCAACCAACACGAGATTCCTATGTGTATTGAGCATGACTAGCTTAATATGTTCATCGATGAAGCACGCGTCTTCTTCAGGTATTCTTAAAAACTCATACTGCCATTGTTACATCCAGAAGTACTTTTGGGGTAACACTTAAGTAGTTTGTTGTTTCATGTTGAATTTGCTCACTTTTCAGGTGAAGGATTTTATTAACACTGCATTTCACACTGTGGCCTGCAGTACTCTTTGATGTAGTCTTTTAGGCTACTTCTGAAGTCTTGTCCTGCATAGGATGTGTTAATTCCCAATTTTGATCCTGGCTGGATCTATACCAAAAAAATTTAAAAAAAAAAAATCAACAAAAAAAGACAAGAAGCAGCTGTGCAGGTTGCGGACAAATACTTGTTATTTTGAATTTACTTGGTTGAAATATCCACTGGGAACCCTGGAAGAACCTTGTTCTGGGCTAAGGAGCAGAAGGTGTCACTGCTCAAAGAGTGACGGATGCTTCATGGTTGTGACAGAAGCAGCTCCAAGCACTAGCAAATATGTGGTAGAAATAAACTTGCCTTGGCAGAAAAATGGACGAGATTGCCTTGCATATCTTTTAACAGATCTTCCCCCTCTATTTCAGAAAGAAACAATGCATAATACACTTAAATCTGTGATATTTCTGCTAATGATGTCTCTCTTGATGAAGACAATTTTGACCTTTCTTCAAACTGGTTGGAGGAAAAAGTGAAGAAGAATATCTATTTACAATCTCTACAGTCTCTCTATTTACAAACATAGCCAAGCTATGAAAAAAAGAAAGGTAACCTGATTATACTTACTGGATGACAAAAGTCCAGAAGAATATGCAGCCACCAGAGAAGCAATGGAGCAATTGGCACTGGGGAAACAGGGGGAAGTTCTTCTCTCTCATTCCCTTACTGCCCAGTATATTGGGACCAAAACCCTGTGAGCATTGACAGATGAACCAGCTAGATCATGACTGCAATGCAGGTGGTGTTAAGCTGATCACATCAAAGAAAGTTTGGCTTAGCAAGCTGCAAAGGAAAACTTTTGATTGTTGTCTGGCAGCTTCATAAAGCGATGAGCAATTTTGGCAACTTCATGAGCAGCAAAGCAAACGAAGCTTGTTTTCCTAAAGATTTGTGCCATGAAGCTGGATTCTCTGTGATCTAATAAGGAATGAGTACGAACTGAAGCTTCTCCACCAGCTAAGACATTCATAATGGCTCTCTCCCAGCTTGATTCTTTGGTGTATAGTAATGTATGTGCCCATGCTGTAGCCTTTCCCCTGCTTTCAAGCTGTCCTTCCAGTCCCTGTTTATTGTAAGAATGTACTGCTTTGTGACTTCTGCCTGACAGTCAGATGTAGTTGTAACTGATGACTGAATTTGGAAGGGACTGCGAAAGGGTGAAAGAGCACACACCCACCCTAAGCATATAGACAAAATAAATATAGAAAGAGAGGCTAAAATCATGATCAGTTTACATGCATTTTCATGGGCAGGTAGTATTGTGGGATCATAATTATAAAAAGATTTGGTTTAATTAGGTAAAAAGAGATACATACACTTTCTTTCTGTAGATAGATCACCATTTCAGTTTGGTTGTGCAATTGCTTTCACCCGAGGCAGACGGAACAGCCTTAAACACAAAAAAACCCTGCCACCCCCTGCCCCCAATAGGTAGAACAGATGAAATGCTGCGAACACACAAATGAAAGCCCAATTGCAGAGTGGGTATTTCTGAAGCATCTCGCCTTACGATGAGTGAAGGAGTTGAGTACAATGGACCATGAGTTAGAAGCACAGATGTTCACAGCCACCTCTAAGCTATGCAAAGGGCATACATTGGGCTGTACGTGGCTCTGCCTGCCTGATCAAACCATTTCAGTAGTATGCTGGTGAGAGTGGCTGAAGGCAGAGCTTAGGTTAAAACTATAAGACTGGGATAAGCATGGAACTTCTATTCCTGAATGAATTGACTCAGGCTCCATCAAGTTAAAGTGCCAGGACTTTCTCCACTGAAGATGGGAGTGCCGTGTTCAATGGCTCTTGGTAGTTTTTTTCTTCCATAGATTTTGTCAGGTTTTTAAGCTTGCTAAACTTGAGCATCTTGACTATTATGCGACAGAGGGTTTCTCAGCTTACCTGCGAATGGTTCAAAGAAGTATTTGTCAGTGCATCACAGACATCTTCCCTGCCCCTGGCTTCCTACCTTGACTGCCCTGACCTGCTTCATCACTGCAAATCTGCTCAGTATTCACTGGGCTCTCAGATGACCCTTGGCTCCCCAGAACTACTCAGGTATCAAGGGATTCTGTGCTGTCAGTGAGAACACAGCTCCTGCCTGCCCTGCTGCCATCCTCCACTCCCAGCATTCCTTTCACTGCAGAGCAGCCCTGCATGCACCCTGCTAGTGTTCCACTCTGTCTGTTTTGGACCTTTTATTCCAGCTCCCCTGGATGCTCTTTGGCTTTTATCTTGGAAAGGAGAGTGACCAGTTGATTCCCCTTCATCTTCACAGGCTTAATTTCTCTTGGTACCTTAGTTTCCCCTGACATAAATTAGAAATAAAGTCCTTGCTTTTCTCTGTAAAATTGTTTATGATCTAAAGATGAAAAGTGTTATGTAGGAGCTGCCTAGGCCTAGACCTTGAGGCATCTCCCACCAAAACCAGCAGGACTAGACACCTATGTACCTGCATGAAACTGGCTCCCGCTATAGCTGTGTTATCATGATGGGGAGTTAATGTTCCCTAGCGTCAGCAGTCTAAATACTAGGCATTTAATATAAATTAAATATAAATCAACTGAGATACATGAGTAGTTTCAGCCCACCTTATAATCCCCATGGTGTCCACAAAGAGAATCTAAATTAATTACTTAGATGGCCAGACCTAACTGGTTGGTTTATGCTACGTGTCAGAAAGTTAATGGCTAATTTACTTGTGTCCAGACTGATGAATCCAGTATTAGCTTTTGCTAATAAGTAAAGTATTTGGTTATAAATCATTAGAATAGCAAATATTTTCCTGCTGCAGCCTTATAATGCTGCAGTTTAGCATGTGCCTGAAAAGGCTTTTCGGGTAAAAAAAGCTTAAAAGATTAAAGATAAGATGAAGGTGATATAATTCAAGAAATTATCTTCTGTATCTAGTCCAGATATCAATTAATTCTAATTATTTCTTAATTTCCCCCAGGTTAGGAAAAAAACCTGGCTTTGAATTGATAAAAATGATTTGTTCCTACTCTGCTGTGCTTTAGTAATCTCATATATATCTTAACCTGCCATGAGGGTACTGAATATATGGCATATTTAGCTCAGTGTGATCCTGAATTATCTACTTGGAATATACTTTATTAAAGACATGAGTATTTTTACTGATATCTTTTTTTTTTTTAGCAGGCTGAACCTTCTGGTCCTAATCACAAAAGAATGTAATATCAAGGATTTTCATAGGAATATGAGATAATATGACATTGAGGCATACCTCATTTTTATGCTTTTGGTTTACATGATTAACTTCAGTTCTGTTTCAAGGAATGATTATAAAATTAAAACAAAATCTCACAAACTCTATCCTTCAGATTTATTTCTCAAATATATCATTTCGTTCTTAATGGTTTCTGTTCCTGGTGTTTAAATCTTGAAGGTATTGCAAAGGACAGCATATGCCATAAAATCTACAAAATGTGCAGACAGCTGAGAAATGCAAATTGTTTTCAGGTTTTACAGGAATCTGCACCAGGGATAAAAGGAAACAGAAATTGTTTACCTCATAGGGAAAACAAAGGAGTAAAAAAGCCAAAGTTTTCGAGGTCTTGCAGAAGTTTATGCTGCCATTAAAACCAGCCTTCCCCCCACTCACTGCATTACATCTGGGGAGTTGAAGCGGCATCCCTGCGGTTTCATCTGCTTACAGAACATGCTAATGATGGCTTCGTGATTAGAGCTAGCGAATATGCAATGTGTAGAATGAGATTTGAAGAGAAGACTCGAGGAGGCAAATAAATCTGGGGTATATAACTCGACATATTCACAACTGTCTCCTCGCCCTTATAGGGTCCGCCCGGGGGGCTTGTCCGATGATTTTTTCCACGTAGAGGAAAAGGAAGCAGCCTTAGGTGGTACCTGCGATGGGTTCATACCAGGGCTCGGCCGGAGCCCCGGCCCCGCCGCTCTCTCGCTCGCTCAAAGCAGGGCCCCGGGCTCCCTCTGTAGTTCAAGATCGGAATTATAGACACCTTTAGGAGCCCATTCGTCCTACAAAACCAGAGGGCGACGAGTCGTTTGTGTGTGCACCCGTGCGTGCTGCGAGCAGGGAAACAGCCGGGGGGGGGG
>JANHGB010010321.1:0-24542 GCA_026283785.1 Coracopsis vasa
CTCCGTGGCCTCCTCTGGCCTCGCTCCAACAGCTCCACGTCCCTCTTGTGCTGTTGCCCCAGAGCTGGATCAGGACTACAGGGGGGGGTCTCCCCAGAGCACAGCAGAGGGGGAGAATCCCCTCACTCAACCTGCTGTCAAGCTAAGCCCATCCAAACTCACAGGGGTCTGTTGCAGGAGCAGAATCCCATTAGAATTTAGCACTTTGCAATAGATGCTTTTCTGTGGGTCACTGTAAAAAATTAACACCAGCCTTGCATGTAATATTAGAGGCTAGAAGCAGCACTGCTGTGCAGTGCTGGCATTTTCCTGCAACACCACCCCCCCGTCACACCGGGGTCTTCTGCACCTCTCCTGTGATTCTCATGACATACATCAAGAAAAGGAGAGAACTTCCACAGTTATCCCATCACTGAAACTCATTGGTCATCAGTTTATAATACCTCTTCTTTCCCACTTCAAGGCAGACAATCAGCTGTTCCTCAGGAAAATGTAAACTAAATACAATATCCTTGGCCTACACTCTGTGGTATAGATGTGCAGTATGTGGTGGTGTCGTGGTGGACCCTGGAGATTGAATGTATAAAACTAAAGAAATACTGAAGAAATGCTTGCACCCTAGAAAAGGATTCATGTCCCATTTTGCAGTCTGATACTGTCCTTATAAGATCAGAAACATACATATTTTTTAATTGTCTAGTTGAAAATCTATGGTCGTTTGAGGTCTGCGGGGGGGTGTCATACTCTGAAGCTGTATCATAATGTGCCTCCCCTTCTATGACCCACTTAAACAGTGTGCAGCATCTTCACCCTGTGGGAATGGGCATCTGGGTCTTCACTGGGCTATTGCATTAATTAAGTCTCTCCCTCCTAATGAGGATGTGGTTCTGAGCAAGCAGGAGTACAGATCTGTGTTTATTAAAGGTTATTTGTCCAACTGAAAGTTTTTCATGCTGAAAGAATGCTGAGGCTCATTTAATGGCTAACATTTTAGAGCTGCAGACCAAAATGATCTACCCAGACATGGCTTCAAGGGGAAGCTGGTCAAGTATGGTCAAACCAGCACGTCTCACCAACTTCAGCTGGAAATATGAACTTGGGTGTAATTACATGAACATGGGGGAGAATAGTCAGAATAGGTTACTTGTGGGTGTAGCAGTAGCTGTATCTCCTAACTGCATGTCCATTGGCTTAAATGTATTTGCTGTATATTAACATCAGTGGTTGGTATCAGGAGTGGGTGGCAGTGTGGGTGCTCCTTTCATCACTGCAGTCCTGGTGCGTGCACTGTAGTTTAAGCTTTGTAGCAAATTGGCAATAAACAAACTTTATAGAATTCTTAAATATATATATAGGTGGCTGGTCTCTTCTCTCAAGTAATAGGGGATAGGACAAAAGGAAACAGCCTCAAGCTGCACCAGGGGAAGTTTAGACTGCAGATTAGGAACAATTCCTTCCCCACAGGGTGCTCAGGCATCGGAACAGGCTGCCCAGGGCAGGGCTGGAGTCACCGTCCCTGCAAGTGTTCACACACAGTGTAGACGAGGCCCTCAGTGCCACGGGTTAGTGGTGGCCTTTGCAATGCTGGGAAACAATTGGACTTGATGAGCTTAAAGGTCTTTTCCAACCTGGTTGACTCTACAATTCAACAGAATTACGGCTCCTGTGCTGTGCAAAAGGGTGATGAGGAAACCGAAGAGAAAGGGAGCATAAACCAAGGGATATGCCAAGGTGATTTTTCACACGTGGGTGATTGCTCATTTTGTTGCAGTGTCAGAACAGGCATGTAGAACTGTCTTGTCCCTGTTGAAGTGCAAACCACTTTATGTAAAACCACTTTATGTAAAACCACTTTATCATTTAGATCTCTGATTTTTTATGTTCATTGATTTCTTCATTATAAATAAGAAAATACAACTTAGTGTGTTATGAAAGTATATTCATTGTGCATAAACTAATGTTTTGCAAGACAATTGCTATGCACTGTGCTTTTGCATGTACTGTATAAACATTTAATTTGCAGTGTCATTGCACTGTTTGGTCCTATGATGGGAAACATGTTTTAACAACAACAGTTTTCTTCAAGAGCTGGCAACGTATCATGGCTTTTTTCCTTCTCTTTTTTTAATTTATTTGAGGTTTTTGTAAGAGTCACCACTTGAGGAGCAGCCTGACTGTCCTTAGTAATGATCACAGTATCACTGTGATGCTAATTCCTACTGGTAGCTTGCTGATTTGCCCCTCACATCTTGTATCTCTCTGGGGCTCCTGAGCTTCAGCTTAAGTTTAGCATGCCGTGTATGGTAAATAAGCACTAACAGACAACATCTAGAGTTATTTCCAACTTTGAACATTTTTCCAAGAAATACAAAGGTCAAGTGGAGTGAAATTGTTTATGAAAACAAACAGGCCAACAAGGAAAAGAATTAATTGAAGGTTTGAAATAGCATAATAACGTTGGCAAATAGCAAACTGGATTTGTAGCTTGAAATCTTATTTCAAATGATTTATGTTCGTCATATTTCTGCTTGTAAACAGAGATTAGAGAATAAACTTCATAAATCTCCCACTAAGGCATAGAAAAGCACATGTGCATTGCTAATGTTTTAAAGGTTCCCTTTAAAGCTCTAGGTTCCACTAACAAGCAGACACATTTTTTGTAATGAAAGATGAGTAGAAAATACTTTCCTGTGAATTAATGAGCTAATTTTTGGATTACACTCCCAGCTGTTACTACATGGGCTGGCTTTGGTCATTATAATATGATCTGATAGTCCCCCTAGTAACAAGTAAAGCAGTCTCACAAGCTAGGAGCAGTTCAAAGCTTTTGATTACAGGCTGGTCCTTGAAGCTCCCTGTCACCCACGCTCTGTGATGCATGCTCTCCATCTGCAAGAGCATCCACATGACAGAAGCTTGTGAGAGGGCCTACTTGAGCAATGCTTTCAAGATGTCAGTAATCAGCTAACAGCAGACATTAAGAGCAACTATTACAGCTCTTGCCATCCAGGTTTGGGGATTTCTGTGTTCCTTCAGGAATGATCAAACTTAATCTCAAGTAATACAGAGCACAGCCTCTCCAAAAGAGATCCAGGCTTGTCATGTGTCACACTGTTTTCTCAAGCCAAAAAGAAATGCATTTTTTTTTCCCCTTCAACTTCTACATTTCGTCTGATGAAGCATTTGAAATACAACACACACCAGTGAATCTAACCTTGGTACCTCTGCACAGGCAAGGCTTTAAATGGCAATCGCCTTCAAGAAAGGCCTGGAACACTGACCTGTTGTTATATTAACTTTGTAAATGGTCAGAATTTGTCTTTCTGTTCCAAACTTTACTTCTATGAGCCCTCAGGTCCCCCTCATGCCTTGTTCATTATACACTTTCCATTAACAGATGACACATGTTAACAGCTTTAATAGAACTTATTAGGTTTAATGGGGTGGTGGTAGGGAAGTAGCAAGCAGAATGATGGATAGTTGCAATTCATCCATTAAGCAAGCTTACTTTAAAAGCCTTTGTCGGTGTTTTACCTGTGTTTAAAGCATCTCTAAAGTGATCAATTAGCCAAGAACTTTTAAACAACATTTAAACCTCAGAGCTGACTTGCAGCCTAACAGAAAGTATGAAAGATAAATGACTTTTGTAGCACCCCAGCATTTAAATTGATGTATGTGTGGAGGGTAATTGTATCAGTTTATAGGTTCTCATTTACATAAAAAGGAAATCAGTGCTTGACATGGAGCAAAGTTCTGTGAGAAATAACCACAATTTCCTGTACTGCACAATAATACAACTCTGTTTGTTAAAAATGGGTTGTTCATGAGACAGTTGTTTTCACAAACTGATACTATAAGCAAAGGAAAATACTTTATCATCTGTTTTCTTTTCTTGTTCACTCCAAATACCGTGTATGTTGCGTATATATATTATATGCTAAAATGCTCTGGGCTTATATAAAAATAAATTGGCTAGTAATCTACCTTGCAACTAACTTTCTCCACTGTGAAGTTATAGGGAAAAGGATCTTGTTACTGTATTTGAATGCAAAGCAACGCATATTTTTGGAACAATACAGCTTATTAACTTGGTTATTAAATTGAACTTTTTCTTTCTATTTCAGATTTCCAAAATGATGTTTTAAAAACCTTTGCCTGGGTTCTTTCTGGTATTATATGGACGTATCATCAGAGATGTGCAAATGTGCAGTTCAGCTGCCTGTTGTCTAGTGAACTTGAATAGTCATGAGCTACTTTGATTACTGGCTGTAACTCAAAAGGCAAAGCAAAACACATTCTCACTGCTGCCGTATTGTGCACTATTGCCAATAGACAGGTTCTGTATGAAAATTATCCATGTTCATCTCTTCTGATTTTTAGCTAAGTTGTTATTTTGGGCAAATATTTGCATTCAGGTTCCATGTACTGCATGCTGCTTGCATTCTGCAAAAGGAAAAGCTGGGCTTAGTAAGAGGCAACGCATGATTTGGCCACATTGTGGAAACAGTACCTTTAGGTAGAACAGCAAAAATACAAATAGGCCTTAGCTTGAATTTCAGTCATCCAAGTAATTCTTCTCCTAAAATTTTGGGGATGCTCAGAGGAAGAGTTTTTAGTTGCATTTCAGTTATGTGGTTTCAATACACTGACAGCAAAAACACTGTGCACCAGAGTTTAAGACTTAATTCCTCACATTTCTTCTTGAGAACAAATTTTATCTCTTATTTTTCTGAAAGGTGCAATTGTTACTCTGGAAAAAAACGATTCTGTGATTTAAATCACAGAATATGAGTAAGGGTTTATTTATATCCAGGCAGTTCCTTACATGGGAAACAATGCACTGGTGTTTGTTCTAATGCATTATTAATTTCAGTCTGCTGGATTTCTGTTCTTCTACAGTATGAAGCTATTGTCAAGAAACAGCAGAATTTTGTATATATTTAAATATATACAGATTCCCAAAGTTTGAAATGCTATGATTTGTGCTCTTTGCAATATATTTACCCAGAAAGGTTTGGCTCAGATGGAGCATCTGTTTCTCAGTGCGTTCCGAGTTTTAAACTCAGTTTTGGTTTTGACATAAGAAGACCAAGTGACAGAAGGTCACATATTGAACCTCTGACTCAGCTGGAATGGAGAACCAAGATCTTTCTGCCTGCATGCTCAACATGCTGCAGAGCAGCTTGAGTGCCCACAGAGGAGAGGGTGCTTGTGCAGGTCATCCATGGAGATCAGCACAGGAGCATATGAAGTGAGTGGTGGAGACATGGTGGTCTTTGTGACCTTCCTGTATAGAAAAGGTCATATATTAATAGACAGAAAAAGCATTGGGAGCCTTTGTGAGTTTTGTAGAGTGAATTTTTGTGTGTGTGTATTTATGGGTATGGTGCAGGGAGAGGAAAGACTTGTGTACAGGTCTAGTCTGTTGTCTATAGGCTAGATCTGAAGAACTACCCATGTGCTTGTAAGAAAATCTAGGTCCCAGTGGTTGAATCAAATGCAGTAACTGCTGTTTTATTTCAGTCTTAAAGGGGCAGCTCTTCATCTTTGTAAGTGCAGCTTCTCTTCATGTGAATGCAAATGTATAGATTTAAGCAAGTCTGGGCTCTGAGCATTCATTTTTTAGCTATGTTTCAGGTAGAATTCTGTATAGGAAAATCCTACTACTTTCCCCAAACAAGCCATATTGCTTCTATGCCATATCTGCAAACAATTAGTCAAAAATTGTACTTATTTGAACTGTAATCGTCTTAATCTTCCTAGGCTAGAAAATTCCCGAGCCTTGAGCCAATATTGTGACAGTTAGTTTATTATTTGATAACACAGGCATTCTGTATAATAACATCACTCTGGATGCAGTGTGTCCTTTAATCAAGTGCAGGGCTGGAAACAGAAATTGTAGATGTGTCAGTCTTACAAGTGATGGGAAGTCATCAACACTGATTTGCTCCACAGGAAGAACATAGTCAGTTGAAAGTGTCTCTTTTTTGCCTCTAGACACTACCTAGAGTGCTCATACCAGCACTCAGAGGAGCTTGCCGTGGCCCTGCCACTTTCTCCCCTTCTTTCCCTGCCTGAATGGGAGCAGATTTCCACAGTGCCTGATTAAGGTAAGGTTTACAATTGCATCTGGAATTACTAGAAAAAGAGATCGTCCTTTAGGAAATACATACACATATGTTGACGTGACAGTTATGTGTTAATTTTTGGTGCAGACCGTGAAGTAAATCTGGCATGACTGTAAAATAAAGCCCAATCATTGGATTGAATAGCTGCTTCTCCATTATTTTGTCTTCCCTAAAGTTTGCTCTAGCCTTCCAGCCACTGAGGAGTTTTAGGTAGATGCTGTTTCTTGTCTATGGTACTGATGATGCTCATTTCTCAGCTCACAGCTTTGCTCTGCCTGAAGGTTTTAAACCTTGCAACACTGATGACCTGCTGTTCTTCTGCAGAAAATGAGATCCTTGCATACCACAGAGCCCGACCATCTGAGCCAAAAAGCAGCTGCAGTGTGAATAATGTCTAGGTTTTGCAGCCATTAACAGCTTTCTAAGTTGGCTGGAATTGTTATAGCTTTGCTTTTCTTCTTTTAAAAAACCAGGAAGTATTTCAAATTAATGCACAACATTGTTGATGTAAATTCTACCAAGGGCATGTCAACACAGAGAATAGTGTCCTCTGATGATGCCTCATGGTGTGTGATGTGCTTGACACTGATTGGGAATGGCTTCCTTGAGTTTATCAACAACACATCTGCAGGCTTCGCAGTGAGGGGTGCAGGAGCTCCGATGATCACTCTCAGGTAAGAAGAAACCAAGCCCTGGTTTTCTGCAGGACTCTGCCATGACAATGTTACTGACAGGTTCTCAGCTTCTCACAAGGAACCTGAGGTACTCTGACTGGTGTTTCTCAGCAGCAGCTGGAGCCAGCAGCGATGCTGAGTGTGTCCGTACTTCTGCTGTGTTCTTCCTTTTCATGTTGGTGTGAGTTTCTCAGGTCTCTTCACTTTTAAGTGAACAATTCCAGCCATTTTTTGCAGGGGGTGTTGGCCTGTGGTGCCCAGGAGCCCTGCAGGACAGGACCAGGCTGAGCTGCGCCAGACAGGGGTTTGGGGACTCCAGCTCATCACTGACCTAGCCAGGGGAAAGCGGCCTCTGTCTCAAGCTGTGTCTGAAATGGTCTTGAGCTTTGTCAGAAATGCCTCAGGGTTAAAACAATTCAGTAAACAAGTGCTCAGAGAAAAGAACCACATATTTAGTGCTAATCATCCTTTCTTGAGAATGCCCCATTCCTGGAGGTTGGAAGGCCAGGCTGGACAGGGCTTGGAACAACCTGGTCTAGTGGAAGGTGTGCCTGCCCATGGCAGGGGACTGGACCTAGATGAGCTTTAAAGTCCTTTCCAACCCAAACCAGTCTGTGATTCTATGAATCCTGGTATCAAATCTGGTACTGCAACCCGTATAGCGTGCTGGAAACCCTTAGACGTTGGATATGAACACTGATGGTCCAAACAAGTATCATCAACCCTAACATTTGCAGCCTTGGGATGAGCATGGCATTTCTGCACATCCTCAGGATGGTTAGCATGGAGAAGGTAGGACCCACAGGCAGTGATTCTAGGTGACACAGCACTGCACAGACATGGAAATAGTTCATTTGCTTTTTACAGACCTGGAAATTTCTGCTGATGAATTTAGTTTTGGGATCACATGGGGGTTTCAGGACATACCTCCACAGGCACATTCTCTAGTAACAGACAACTAACACGCAGTATTTCATACTAATTTGGAAACTGATATTGTGTAGCTTTCACAGCAGTGTCTAAAAATTATTCTCTGCTAAGATCCCTCATAAATTTCAATAGCACATTTATGTTCCAAATCTGCATTTAATTCAGATTTAATAAAACATTTATAATATAGCGTATTCACTAAATACTAAATGATTATTAAAACCTGTGGAGGATTAACAACTCCATAACTCACACTGGAGATAGATACCTACACCAGCTATTAACTTGCTTGTAGATACACCACCACAGCTGAGCTGGTCTGAGACCCTTAAATCAACACCTTCCCTTCCAAAAGAGGGGCCTCACACTGTACACATGATTTCCCCTTGTGCCCCAGACCAGAAGAGCCTCCACTGAAGCAATGTGAGTTTCACCACTCAGGTGCAGAGCGCCAAGATTTTGTCCTCCAAATGTCCTCATTTTTCAAGGCATGTCGCAAGATTGTTTTAGTTTTAAAGGAGACAGCCCAGACTGGGACTGTGATGCTGATATAATTGTGATTGAGAGTTGTTTGAGAAACATGCTTCATGTTCTGCACCCCTGTAAGATGTGGAGAACAGGCAGAGCAGGACAGAAATATCAGAGATCGTGTGGACCTCTGCACTGCAGCATGGTCTCTGTGATGAGATCTTGCCGGGCAGCTTCAGAGATTACATGTGACATTATATGTATTTCTAAATGAAGATAATACTGGAAATCTGTAAAATGAGGTAGGATACAACTAGAGATGTTTCAGTCCAAGGACCCATTCTGCTCTTTACTTCTCCTTATGCTTGGAGAAGGACTGATGGACTTCCTTTCCTTCTGCCAGAGGGTACTCAAGGGTCTGGAATGGCCCTTAGTACATTAAGATAAGCAAAATTATTACAGATAAATCATACGGATTTGCCATGTCAGGCATGGATACAGGGTCTGTATCCCTATAAGCAAGCAGGACAAATACAGAGCAGTGCTAGACTTCCCCAGTGAGGGCAGATGATGGAAAGAAGGACCAGAAGCACCCTGCCAGCACATGGCCATGTTTTGCCTTGATAATACAAGGATCATGTGGCACAGCCCTTCAGCACAGGGGACTTAAAAATTCTTATAGCTCTTAACCAAAATGTTCATGATACAACCAGGCTGAGGTGGTTCTCTCAGTTGAGGGTCAGTGGGCAGTGACTGCAGGGTCAGCATCAAGGCTTGTGGCTGGAATCAGAACATTTGGTGTTAAAAATTCATTTTTTAAGGGTTTGCATTGAAACATGAGGGTATTTTCCAGAGCTGGAATAGATTTCTTCAACCCACAAGTACTGTCTAATAGGAAAATGAAGAGGACAGTACATTTTTGTCTATGTATTTTGCATGCTGCCCCATCAGCTGCACTCCTGTTTTAACCAATCTGCAATACAATAGACATAACATGAGAAGTATGAGACAAAATAACGGAGTGAAAGCTTCCATTTCCTTGTCAAAATATCTGTTTATGCAAACCTGACAATGCCTCCTGGCGTGTGGCATGAAAAATGAGGATTATTTCTCTGGGTACTGAAGAGGGGACACTGCGTCAGTCAGTCAGATCTGTCCAGACATGCCGAACTCTGCTCTGCAGCCTGATAACATCAGGTCATTTAATCCTGCAAAATACCTGCTAACAAGTCAGCAGCAGGAAACTGTTGACGTGTGGAAGGAAGAATGATAGCCTCATCCCACACTGTTCATAAAATAACACTGCTTTTTAACGTGGCCTAGGCACCAAGTAGCATTTCCCCAGCCAAGCTGGAAGAGAAGCCTTTGTTTAACAACTGGGAAGTGTTTAAATCACTCATAAACTATTACACAGATTTGACAAGTTCATCTTTTAGTACCACTGATATCCTCAACAATGGTGTTTCTGCAGTGAAAAAAAGAGCATTTGATATGAGGGTGGATATATAATTTTTTAAAGCCTTACTAGCGGTTCAGTGTGATACTCTCATGCTGTCTGCCCTGAGCTCTAACCACATCTGTGTATTTCCTGAATTACTAAAGCCTCTGTCCTGGTGGTGGAGGTTGTGCTGTAGGAGCCAGACACATATTGCTGAGACTGGAGCTTGGCTGGGATTAACACCAGAGCAGAGGGATGGGCTGTGCTTGAAGCCACGCACTGAGCAGGGCTGGAGCCACGTGGGGATAGGCACCTGCAGGGAAGAGGGTCACCTTTGGGCACAACGGGCATTCCCGTGGGGTGTGCAACCAGACTGAGTGTCTTTAGCCCATCCATCCCCTCCATAAAGCTGTGCAGATATCTGCTAGTTGTTATGCTCCAGGGAAGCTGGCACCATCTAAGGAGCACCCATATGTGGTCAGCAACAAGATCAACCCTCTAGATCAGCCACGGGCTCCTGCGATAAGCTTAGCTGGGTGCTTACCTGTCCTGTCCTTTACTACCACATCCATAAAACAACACCTTATGGTTGTATGAGGATACTGTGGAGTAAAGGATTGTGTTTGAAGCTGAAAATAACCAGAAGCCCAAAGCCAGGCAGTGCCATACTGGAGCAGGCTCAGTGTATCCATGTGCAAAAACCCCACAGAGTTTGGTCCTCACCAAACTGAACACTTCATTTAAATGCTAAAAAGACAACTAAAATACCACTGTTAGTAGATGTGCAACTACTGGTAACAAAGTGGGCATTCAATAGATTTGTCAGCCTGAGCTTAGGTGAAGAACTAATATTAAAGAAATTCTTTTTGTTAATCAAATCTTTCTAGCCCATCAGGATTTATTCAGGCATTCAACATTCATTACTGGTTATGGTTTCTGAAACTACACTCCGGGATTTTCTGTCAGCTGTTCTTGAACCCCTGCACAGTGGAAGGAAGGCTCCGAGCAGGCATCTTTTAGCCTGTTGAGCTGTTTTTTTTTTTCTCCTTTAAGGAAAGAATTACCACTGTGCTATGTGCCTGCATGAGGAAGTCGAGGGGCTTGGGACAAGCCCGTTCAGGCAGTTAACAACAGATTGCTTTCATTGCTTCAGCCTGTCAGTGATTACTCTAATGCCGAGCTCTGGTGGGGGCTGGATGATGATGGTGAGTCCTTGAAAACTGGCCCCCAATTCATTACTCCCCACAAGCTCAAAGGTCGTGCGCCCGCGGCCCGGTGATTGGGCACCTTACGCGCAGTGCACGTCCTGGGAGGAGCCTCTGACAGCTTTGATTTTTCCCACACACAAACTGTTGGTACAAGATGTAATCTAGGAATGAAAGGGCCGTACACAGGATGATTGAGGACAGCTGCTCCCCAGAGGCCTCCAACAGCAGAGCTCCCCCCTGCACTAAATACCCTCTGCTTTCCATGGCCTCAGGACAGGAGAGGTGTCAGGCTACAAAGAGGCACAGATGGAAGTGAATAGGATTAAGCAGTGCTGATTAACTATAAGTATTTTTTCAGTAATGTAATGGCACTTAAAAAAACAGGAGGTGGGGATAAATGAAGGAGGAAATGCCCCCCTTCCCTAGCTTCTTTCATCCATCAGCTGAGGATGACCAAGGCTGTGCCTGAGGTGGGCTGCTCATGTCTGCTGGCTCATCCCTGCTGAAGCCATCACTTGGCTTCAAAGTAAGTGTGTTTGGAAGCAACCTCCTCTGCTCTGCCTTGGCTGCTTTAATGATTAATAGAAAAACACATGGTCCTTTTTACAGCCAGATCTCAAACCCACCTGAGTTAGCAGCCATGACTTGAGTAACTTTTGGATCAAGTCTGCACAATGCAAGAGCTTCTCCATTGCTTTAACTAAAAGGCATCAGTTCTGCAGCTAAAGGTGATTCCTGCCAGTGTTCATTTCTTCTTTGCTAGCTTTAGGCCATGTGTGGGTAAATCCTGCAGAGCTCTAAGTGGAAAGACTCCGTTGACTGCACAGAGTTCTCCCAAGTTAATTTCTTTTACAAAATCTTAGATATATAAAGATGGATGAAGAATAAACAAGCTTTTGCTTGATTCCCTTCTTTTGTAAATGGATGATGTTCAACTTTTTGATAATCAGTTAATTTGACACTATAATAAAAGCTCTTAAATCTGAGGAGGTGGAAAGGCAGGTTTGGAAGAGCTATATGAAGAATCTGTAAAGTGATCAATGATCTACAGAAGAGATTCCTGATGTGCAGAACAACTGAGCTGTTTTCTGATGTTTTGATTAATCTGTGTCACATAATGGACTTTGGCTCAGGCCAACAGTTAATTTTAATTAACGTAGAATGCATGTTTTCTGTTGGCATGTCTGTGTTACTTGTCTTTCCTCTCAGCAGCTTTTCTCTGTGCTGATCATCTGCAATTTTCTGGCTGTCAGCAAAATCTGGTATGAAAGTGATGATGCCTTTTTCTTGTTAAATGTCTATTGTTTATGGCAATTCTCCCCACCCCCTTAAGTCACTGGTTAGATCAGAATCACCCCACTAGGGTTTTAATTTTTCTCTCAGTTAACAGCGAATTCTTGTGCTTTTGCATCCAGAGAAACCGGGAGCACTGAGGAGCTCCTGGATTAGGCCCCCACACTGTATGCTACCCTGCTGCTTCTGCTGCTATCAGAACCTTCCTTGCATTTCACCAGATACTAAAGGTCGCATAAAGAAGGCTGAGCTAATCCGAAAGAGGAGGAATTTCCAACTCCATTAACTTTACTGTAACCTGAGAAAACTCTTTCCAGATTGTCTGTGGGCAAATTGCTCTTGCTAATGGCCAGAGTGGAGCTGGCAATGTTACCCCTCCTGCTGCCAAAACCGCCCCCCCCTATTCACAGGCAGTCCTCACTTTGCAGCACTTATTCTTTCTAATTATATAATAGAAAGTGCTGGTAGTAAGAGACTTAAATTTCTGCAAGAAATCGTTTGGCTTTAACCTGGGTTTTCTCTTTGTTTCCTCCTCTGCATGTCCTGTTTCTCTGTCCAGGACAGTGAAGATCTATTTTAGCAATTGGACATTTTGTACTTTGCTAAAATGTAGTTTGGTTAAAAAAATAATACCAAACCATTGCCAACAGAGAGATGTTTCAGTGCCCTGAAATACCCGTGAATGACTGTGTTGGCCATTTTTCCAACACTCCCAAACTGTGCTGATGATTTTTGGGATGAAGTATCTAGTTAATGGGAATTAGATTACATTTATCCTGCCTTCACAAGCAAATAGACATTAACCATTGACAGCTCCTCTGTGCAAGAGCATGGGACCTACTGAGGCACATTCCAGGTGTAGACAGGCTCCTTTTGTGGCTCCTTTCTGATAAGAGCTTCATTTTTATCTGCCTCATGGTCAGGGGAGGTGGCACTTACTCATTGCTTTACAAATGTTTTTTATTTTGGTGGACATAGAAAGAGCTGATGGAGTAAAACTGCACTGAGCAAATGCAAGTTCATTTGTATCCCACAGCTCTACTGCTAGTGTTGCAGTTCTGGCTCTGTTGGCTGGCTGTGAAGGGTGACAGTGGTATGAATTTCCAGCCTCTATTTCCCAAAGGAATAGCCTAGCACGAGTGACATGTTATTATGCTCATTACACAGTAATATTATGGGTTTCAAATAAAATGCTGACACAGAAAACAAGTTGCTCCCTAGGGGATGCCAATGGATGATGAGAGAAACTTTCAAGAGGAGCAGAGTGCTGTTTTCATGAACTCAAGTGCTGCACTTGTGTGTAATAGTGGCTAGTTGGATTCTGTGTTTGTACATGAAGTTGAAAAGGAAGCAAAGCTTTCACCCCAAAACTGTTCAGCCACCACAGGAACTTGGTTTCCTCCAAGCTCTGCTTTGTTAGGTGCTGGAAAGCAACAGTCTGCTCCTGTAATACCAAAGAACAAGCACAGAAAATCTCAGTTGGCACAATTACCATCAAAGTGCTGGGTATCTGCCTCTGCTGCATTCCAGCTGGAGGGGAGGAAAAATGGGGGGGTTGTTTAAAAGACACGTCATGGATGTAGCATGGAGGGAACGTGCCTGAACAGAAACTTGGAGAAAAACAACACACGCACACGTCTGCTGGAGAGGCTCGGCCGTGGTTTCAGACTCAGTCACTGACTTTGATCCCATTCCATAAATAAACATGACAAACTCAGCGAGGCACCGAGATTACAGAGCAAAGACCATTGCAGATGTAGGGTCAGTTATTTTTAAAGTCATATAAATGCGGAGGCAGGGCCTCTACCACATACACCATTGTCCAAAGCCACTTAGGATTGCTAAATGGTTATGGTATCAAAGCCACAGGAGAAATGCAAGACCTCCATAAAAACCTGAGACTAAAGTACATTCCCCACTGTGTAATGGGGCAACTTTCAATTTCTGGTTAAGCCACAATGAGTTTGTATTTTATTTCTTCGTACATTCATAAATTCAGCTCCATCAGAGTCCCCAAATTACCACACTCGTCCTCAGGATTAGCAGCCATTACACTCAGAGAAAAAAAACCTCATTTCAGTTGGATTAGATAATAAGATTTCCATCTGGAATTGTGATCATTTTGTCTTTATTATAACAGGCCCAATGATAATTTTCCCCTTACTTGAGAAGAGAAAAAGGCCAGCAATTTCCATAGTTCTAACTCCCAAAGCATCTTCCACTTCACCTCCTTGTTGGAAATGCCATTCCCCCATCAAGCAGATGATTTTAATGTAGGCTGAATTTTGAAAGGTAGCTCTGGATCCACACAGCATCTGGGTAAGAGTGAGAGCAAGTAAAGGACTACAGCAGAGTAATTTAATAGGTTTAATAGCATGATTATTTTTATATCATATTACATAATGCTCATTTATTTATAGATATTTTAAGCTCATGAAGTCAAGTTTAATACAAAATCTGCTACTTCAACTCTACAGAAATACATCTTTTATTTATATAGGTATATATGGTGGACACATGGATGCCTTACTGCAGCAAAAGGAAACCTCCCACTGTGTCTGATTTGTGAAAAAGCATTCAACAGTTCATTAACATGTTTTATTTTGCAGTTTAGAAAACATAATGGCCCTAATCAGACAGGTCAGGGCCTGTTCTATGCACAATCTTGTAGCAATCACAGTTATTTCTCTTGTGGATACTGTAAGACCAGTGGATAAAGACATTTGGAAAGCATTGCTTAGCAGTGGATTTCAGTGAAATACCAGTTTATCTGTCCACGTGGACTCCCCAAACTTTGGTTTCCCTTTGCTGCAGCCAGATCAATATATCATAGAAGAGTAATTGCCAAGTTTTGAACAAGCACAAGGTGTGAGGAAGCCTTCAGAAGCTTGAGGAGTTTTCTATAGTGTCTTCAAGCCTTTTAAAGCTGAAAGTGAACAAGTATTGTTATAACATATTAGCAATTATGAAGCTAACAGTCAGCATGAAGAACTCTTCTCACATTCACATTTCATTCGGCTGCATCCTTACTTTGGATGGAATTCTTAGATAAAACTGGATTTAAAATATCCTCCATCATCTTTTTATACAATAGCACCTGCAAATGGCATCTGTTTGAATCCAAAGATCTGCCACAGCAGTGAATATTTGCTATTTCTTTAGACTTTTATAGAATACAGTGGGAAAGTGTTGCCCTCCCATTCCCCCTTTCCCCAGTCCTCACCCCCCCACCTACACTTCTGCATGCTGTGCTGTGACAAGATATTTCCATATCTTGTCCTCTTGGATTTAGTCCGTGAGGAACAAGGACATTTTCATTTAGTTCCTTCAGTAGTTTTAACTCCTGCCTGCAAATGAACAGAAAGACTTGCTTGGAAGCGAGTGTTTATTAAGAGGAGCCTGAGTAACATCTATATGCCCACACAGTACTGTCAGCTTGGAAAACTACAGCACAATCTGGTTCTCAGATTGCCATGCCGAAAACAAGAACTTGGATGGCATCTCCATGTGCCCATTTTATTCTTGAGGTGTGAGGAGCCTCTGAGGGCTGGCTTTGGCTGCACCACAGGACTGCTGTTGCCTAAATACATGGCAGGGGGGGAAGTTAAAAGCAGCAATGCTTTATCCACGGTCAAATATTAATACAAAAAAGCTTCTCTCTTTTGACAGAATTATGTCTTTCTCCTGCCAGCTGTTCCCTCTGCTCTGCATGGATTCATCCCAACACCGCTGGAACACTGCTGGCAGTCAGCAGAGATACAAACTGCATGGAGGTCAGGCCACAAGCTCAGCTAAAGGTAAAAGAGAAACCTTTCCAGTTCTACATCATTCAACATGTTACTTGTAGTATAAATAGAGAAAATGGAGAGGGGGTGAGCAATGATGATCTCCAAAGTCATCAGGACCCAAGAAGACCCCTGCGGTTTCTCACCTTTGCCCATGGTGGCGATGAAACACGAGTTGACAAAGTCTCCTAGAGATGAACCCTAACACCCTAATCAGCCATTGAGAACCTGGCCTTATGGTCCCTTCCAGTTCTAATAATTCTGCAATTCTATGATTATGTCTCTAAAAGCACTTTCTCTTTGCAGCTGGGTCCTGCACATTTCTCCATGGGTCACACTGGAGGTTATATTTCAGGTTGACAGGCTAATGAAGAGTCACCCTGCCAGGTGAAGGAAGGCCAGGTAACCTTTCTTCCCCTACTTGTCACATTATGAAAGCTGAAAGAAACAGCATTTGGAGATGTCTTTGACTGTTGAGAGTTCATGGGGTAAATGGCACTGAACAGGAGGTGCAGTTTGTGAACAAATGCTAGCAAAATGAGTTTTGTACCAAGCAATATTGCTTTTCTGCTCTTTTAACAGATCTTGACAGTTATTGTTTAGCATAGCTTGGCAGCATATAAAAAGATATGTTCTCTAAACAAGACCCCACTTAATTGTTTGCCAGCATCTCCTTTTCTGTTTAGTGTAAGTAGAGGCAGCTTCTACATTTTTTCTGCCAAAGGAAGAAGGCATTGAAGTAGGTCTGATGGGTAGGTTGGCCTCTCAGATACTGCCAGGGAAATCAGTCCCTCACATACTGGAAGTTCCTTGCCCTATAAATAGGTTGTGATCAAAGGGCCACAAATCTGGCACACAGGTGCTGAGAGAAGAACTACCTATAGTCTGAAAGTGAGAAGAATCCAATGTGGGGAGAGTCAGGGATCTGTTTTTGAGGGGTGGCCTGGCAAGTTCTTCACAAAAAAATTAATGTCCAGAAGACTTAAAAATGGAGACATTATTATTCTTAATTATTATTATTACTGGTTTTGTTATTATTTGAATTTTCCAAAGGTTTTCTGGAGCTCATTCTGTCTGTCTGTGAGTGTTCGCCTGCTTCCCTCACTTTCTCTAAGTGGAGGGTTGAGAGGTTGGCAAAGGGATAGACTCCAGATGTCAGGGATAGAAAAAAACCTCAAAACTGATCCCAGCAGAGAATGTTCTGAATCAATGGGCTCCATAGTCTCACAGCCCGTGGACCCCAGCTCCATTTAACAAAGGCATTATCTGTGCCAGGAGCGATGCTGCCGCCTGACTGTATTTTTACTACAAGCTTATTCATATTCAGAGGAAGTGCCCTGGGTCGGTGAGTGTTCAGCTGGGTAACCCCAAGGTCAGCTTTAATTGCTCTAAAAGGTGGCACATGGCAATGAATGAGCTCTAATGATTTAGATAGTATCTATTTCACATCAAGAAGTTTCCACTCTGAACAGACCTAATCGAAAGTAATCTGAAAATTAGGGAAAATAAAAACCATGCCCACAATGACCTAAATACCTATTTCCTTGAATTTTATGCCCTAAATAACCTCATGCCTGGGAAGTTTAATTTTTCCCTTCTGTTAAATATACAATTGCCTGGGAGAAAGGATTGGTCAATAATCAAGCTTTTTAAAGCTGCAACTGTTAAAATATTATTGTTCTATTAAGAATATTGGAGGGGAAAGCAGCCAGTGTAGAGGGAGGGAATATCCCCAGGCTGTCAGAATGACTGTCCATGGGAACTCTACTCACACAGCACTGCTTTCACATCTTTATATATGAGCATTTCATATATTTATATATTACTGACATATTTTTATATTTGTGTCTATGTGTATATATGTGCATATGTATATTTATTTATAATTATATATGCATATATGTACACACATGGTGTGCATATATATGTATGCAGTGTGCATGTGAACACTTGTACATACATGTTTAAGTATGGGACATCATTGAATATCCTTAGATTTGCCTCCTGTTTTTACAGATAAGTAATGATTTACTTTTCAGAGGAATGAGTGATTCTTCTCTTTCACTTCAAAAGGAACAGTGAAAATCCAGTGGAGAAGCCAACATGCAGATGCAGACAGTGCCAGTGCATTGGGCTGCAGTGTGACCAGGACTGGCATAATGTCCCCATCAGGGCGACGCGCTGGTGTCCCCCTGGCTCTGAACCATCATTGTCTTGCTATACATGTCTCATGTTTGTGTTTTACACTCCCTCCCTGGCCTCTGCACCCCTGTGTCTTTAGGCAAAGCATGAACTGCATGAGCTGTATGGTCAGGAGAAGACTATCGTATGTCCAACGTTCCCACTTCCAGATGGGAAATGTTTGCTGAAGAGATGCTGGAGCTGTGGCAGATGTGCTCAGGTAACCCTGGCAAGTTTGGTGTCTCTGACTCAGCCACGAGCAGCAGGGTCACGATGGCTGAATTTGTTGCCCAGTGCTTTGTTACAAATCAGATATAAATCAGTAGAAAACAGAGGGCTCATCCTGTGCCTGTGCCCTGCACGCTTGTCCTGCTCTATGCTCTTGGTCAGGCATTCCCAGGTAAACGTGTGGCACACCAATGTTGGACCAAGCCATGTCCTCTGATATTTCTGGACTTCCTGTGCCCTGGGGAGTTATGTGGTGACTGCATTTGTGATGGGAAATCCCAGGCAGAAACATGTTAACTCATGTCAGGAACACAAACCTACACCCATGACTGACGAGGCTGTGGGATTGGGTTTGCTAGCAATTAACATATTGAGGGTTTTGTTTGGAAAAGCTAGTGATTTCTTTATGACCTTGAGCCATCAAAGACTAAGTATGCAATTAGCTTTAGCTGCAGCGAGGCATTTAAAGTCAAGCATGTGTTTTAGTGCTTTGATAAATCAGGGCAGAGCAGAAACAAATCTGAAAATAAAAAATATACAGAGAGTTGAGGGGAAAACCATTGCAGCTTTCAGCCGTGCCATTGCTCCAGGTCCTCACGTTACACAGCTCTTCTGCTTGACAACAATACTGTGCACTCCAGTGATGTGATTGCCTGTACGTGGGTAAAGTGAAATAAGCTCTGCACTACTGCAACACTGGCAAAGTCCAAGCTGCACTAATCCCCTGCTGTGATCAGCTCAGGGCTCTGTAAGTCAGCGTAAGGAAAGCTGAAGGGCTTTGAAGAAGAAGAAAGCCAACCTTGTGTTGCTTTCAGGTACAGCTGGAACTCCATCTAGTTTAAATTGTAATACTGATTTCAGCAGAGGAAAATTTTAACCATAAAGATGGCTATAACCATATAACCATTATAATCATAAAAATGGCTATAATCATATAACCATTATAGTCGTAAATGGTCTTAGGGGTACAAATAGTACCTTAGAACTTTCCTAAGAGAATTTCATGGATATTCATCTACAAATTAAGAAGATTTAGACTTTCAACAACATATACTGATGGCCCAGCTGTGGGGAGGAAGGTGGTAATGGCTTATGTGATTGATAAACTAAAAGAGACCTTGGGGTGTCTTTGTGTCCATGAGGGCACTGAAGATAAAGAAATGGAAAACACGTACAACATTTTGGCTGGCTCTGTGGGGGCAGCGAAAGGGAAGTGCACAGTGATGGACCCTCCACACAGGACTGTGCTGTGTACACAGTGGGAAACCAAGAGAATCCACTTATTTCAGTGGCAATTAATGATTTTCTTCCATGGATGTGTGTCCTACAGCCTGTGTACCAGTGGTCCCTGGGTGCAGAGGATGCTGCTGGTGTGCAGTGTGAGCCTGTGACTCAAAGAGTGGAAAACAGGGCTATCCAACCACTCTTCCAAAGTAATATGTCCCTTTCTTTCTCCCTCTGTTACCATTCAGGCATCTTATTGCAAAACATGGACATTTTACACTATAATTTGCCTTTGCTGAGCTATTGATCCTGATTGTGTCTGAGATTTGGGAGTTTCCCAAATACAATAAGTGTGTTTACATGCAGTAGTCAGAGAGGAAATTGCATGTGAAAGCACTCAACAAGGAGAGGGTATTTTGTTGCAATTATACATAAGCCTTGTGTTTACATGGGGTTTTTAAGGAGAACTCAAAGCATATCTCCTTCTTGTGATGCATCAACAAGCATATCAAATGATTGTTCAAAAAGCTTGTACTTTTTGCAAAAATAGAAACCAAATGGCTGAGTAATTTCCAACAGAGAAAGCAAAAACCTGCTACAGCAATTCCATGGTCTATTTAAACCTCCTTTATAAAACCTTTTAAATAATAAAACTCTACACTCCCAATTAAAAAACCCTACTGGCTCTGTTGGTTTCATGTTTCTAAACATTATACATTGTAGGGCCATTATATGAACTGCAGTTTTCCCCCTCCAACACATCATATGTTTCACTCTTTCTCTTCTGCAGTTGCTCCTCTGGCCTGACCCTTTCCCTGATGTGGTTGCGGTCCCATGGAGCCCCATGATGGTCCTACGGGGCACCCCATGTCCTATGTCCTTGGTACTGCTTTGGAAGTGGTTGTCTCTGAAGCAATTCTCTTTCTGAGCTGTCACCAGCTGAGCCTCCTGCCCTTGGCTGAGCTGGTGCCTCCTGTAGATGGTTCCTGTGACCTGCTTGAACTGAGGAGATCCCACTGACCCCAGTGGAACCATCCATAGAGACCAATGCCCAACAGCCAGATGTGAGAAAATGGTGAGAGAGGAGAG
Source organism: Coracopsis vasa (assembly GCA_026283785.1). NCBI lineage: Eukaryota > Metazoa > Chordata > Aves > Psittaciformes > Psittacidae > Coracopsis > Coracopsis vasa. The sequence continues at coordinate 20,647 of JANHGB010010321.1, forward strand.
GAGTTGGAAAGAAGGAAAGGGGAAGGGGGAAGGGAAGGGAAAGGGAAGAAAAGGAAAAGGAAAGGGAAAGGGAAAGGAGGGGAAGGGAATCAGCAGCTCCCCAGCACTGCTGAATGTTCCCGGCTCTGCTGCTTTCCAGTCTGGCTCCACAGCCCAAGGCAGGAACGCTGAGCACGGGGCTGTTCCTGCAGTACATGAGCAGAGCCAGGGACATAGAGCACGTGTTGGGCCGAGAGCAGTGTCAGTCATTAACACATCTCAATTAGTTTCCTTTGTCATCTTCACTGCCCTTCACTGCAAGTTCTCTTTCAAGCATCACACTTGAACCCTGGCCAGTCTCAGGCTCCATTCAAAGGACGCGTCTAACACTTGGGTTCATGTTACAGAGGCTCCTTAAAAACAATCCTCTTTTTCCCTAACAGAAAGGTCTTGTAATTTCACCTCAAAACAAACAAGTTATACACATTACAAACTAAACCCACGGTCTTTGCACTCCCATTACAGCAGGAGGCCAGCTCACACCATGTGTGAACAGGCAGACTGGATAGTTCTCTTGCACTGTGAACAGGATCCGTTGCATTGTGCAGTGGGATGGCACCTCTGCCTCAGAATCAGCCCTGCGTAGATGGGGTCAGATGCAGTTTAGCGTGAAGTCGATGGCCAGGTTTGTACCAGTGTGTGCATAAGCTGGGCTTTGGACATGGGTCTGTTTGGGCACCTTTGGGTGTCTCTGCACTGCTGCTGGCTCAGGAAGGGCCCCCTGTGCCTGGCACAGCCCACGCTGGTGTCTGTGCCACAGTGAGGCTCCCCCTGTGCTGCTCGGTTCCCTCAGCCTGGGCTGATGTGCTGCTCGCCCCTCATGTGGCTCACACATGGAGGGGAACCTCTGCATCCTGGGTCTGTCCCTGCTGGGGACCTGGATGTGGCCCATGGGTGGATGAGCTTCTTTCTTTGGCAAAAATGGTGCTGAAAGCTCCTGTGGGCAAGAACCAGCAGGACAGCCTGGGCCCGAGCTCCTGTTCCCCTTACGGCTGCTGGGCTCTTGCCAGGCCCAGGGGATCTGAGCACCTTTGGTAATGGACGTGCCATTCAGGGTGGGCACCTCTGACATCCACAAGGATTTCTGTCCCTTCCCAGTGCTTTTCTAAAACCAGCCTGAGTCCAGATAAAGCTCCAGCAGTGAGCAGCAGGCAGAAAACAGAGCCCCCAAGCTGTGCTGACCTGTGTGGGGGCACATTTATTACCAAAACATCAGTTTATCTCTTCCCCTTGAGGGTACAAATCACTTTGTGTCTTCACCAGGTCCCTTACCGATGGCTGCCGTGGGCACACGAGGAGGTCTCACTCTTAAAGGTCTCCTGGTGACCTGGCACTGATTTCCACTGGAGCAGTGAGGATCCACAATGCCCAGTTGCCAATCTCCGGATTTCCAGCTCACCTCTTCTTTGACTTCATCTCTTTGCTTGGAGGTTCCATTGCTGCACGCCAGGAAAGGCACCATTCCATATCCCCAGTGCTGGCTGTAGGAATCAGAGGTAACTTGTATGATTTAAATCTGGCGTATGTCTCTGTGTTTAATGAAAGCTGCTTTTCTCATGTGCATGTGTACATACACATTTTTAGCCATATTTTTCCAATTACTTTCATGCAGCAGATCACATTCAACTGGGACTCTGAGGCTGGGCCGATAGTAGCTCAAAGCACATGGACCTTTTGCACGCACTTGCAATATGCTAAAATCTTTTAGTTATTATCAAAGCCACGTTGTTGATCATTGTCTTTTGCAAGGGAATATTTAGAGGCCTGGCTGTTTAGATAAAGAGGAGCTCCCATGTAATCCCAGACTCAAAACCATACTATTGCTGTTGCTGTGTATGGGGTGATTTCTCCTGGATGGTGAGTTGGCTGCCCAGTGTTGATGAATGCTGATACCTCTACCTGTCTGAAGCACAGCTGCCAGACCTGGAGTGCACTTTCCAGAGAAGGCAGAGAAAACACAGTGCCATCTACTATCTCATGGCAAAGTGCAATCACCTGGGTAGTCCTGGAGACCCAGGGTTTTCTAGCATGGGGCAGGTTCACTTGCTTCTGGAGTCACTTTAGCAACCCTGAGCTCCTGAGAAAATACCCAGTGGTGGTGTCTGTCCATACCTAAGCAGTGACTCAGGGTGCCAATGGAAGTAGCAGTTATCTGCGGGTGAAGACAACATGTTCTTTTCCAGATCTATTATTTTTCCTTTCTTCCCTCCCTTCTTTCTTTCTTCCAGCAGATCCCCAAGTTGTGGAGTCTGTCTCCAGCCCAATACAGATTACCCACAATGTATTTGATTCTCCTTTTCTTAGCTGTCTCTAGACTCACTTTCATCCACTCCATGTAGAGGGACACCCTGTAGGAGATGTACTGCCATAGGGCTGACAGCTTGACCTCATCCATTCCACCCCAACCTGTGGCCAAGTGGTGTTTCAATGCCGAGTGCCTGCTTTACTTTGAACCTGAGCTGAACAGAAATGTGTTTGTGCTCAAAACAGCCCTGCATCTCAAAGGGAGAAACATTTTTCTGATTAGTTTCAGGTTCATAACTTTCAAACTCAATCAGAGAAAGCATTGCTGCTTCTTAAAACCAGACTTTTCTGATGACCTCCTTCCTCCAGTCACGGTCCTTGCCATGCTGGCAGGAGCTGATGAGGCCTGCTGCTGAGAATGAAGGGGCTTAGAAAGTGCTTGCTCATGTGGTCTCTAGAGGAACCTCATGTCAATAGTTTCTTTTTGGTTTTAACTTTTTTGTTACCTATAAGGGTGCTTAGAAATAGGTCAGCTTGCCCGGGGACAGACAGTATCCTGTGCTATCATCTGCCTACCCGTGCTGGTGGTACTATCTGCTGCACAGTGCAAAGGCTCTGGTGTTCAGGTGCTTAGCTGGGGTCCCCACAGTTTTGGCTCAAGGACCATGCTGAGCATGCCCCGGCCACTCTTCTGCTGCTATACCTCAATGAGAGAGCAACTGAAGTGTGGTTTCCTGTACAGCAATGCATGGAGCTCCCTCTTCTGCTAGGGTTTTAATGCAACTCTGGTCGCAGCACAGACACTCCTCTCACACCTGGATAGCTGCAGAGGGCTATTGTAAGCAGGCACGAGCACCCATCCAGGGACCCAGCATGAGGGCTGTGAATAACTGCCCACAGCCCTAGAGGCTCTTCTTTCCCAACCTCCATCCCTGCAAAAGCACAGTCACAGTGTGTCCCAGCCTTTCACATCCCCCCAGAATCCCAAAATGAAGTGCCACATGCCAGGCTCAGGTTAATTTTCCACGCTCTTATTGCCCTGGTAGCATCATTCTGATGGTCAAAGCAAGCTGCTCAGCCCCTGCCGTGTTTGTCTGTAAGGAAATGGGATGTTTATGTTTATTCAAACTGATACTGATGGATTACACTTTTGTTCCATTTACCAGCTGTTTGGACCATTTTATACCACAAAAGGAGATTAAGATCCAAAGTACTGTAGGGTTGTGTTATGAATAACAGCCGTTTAATAGCAATAACAATGGATAACAATTTGAAGTATGGGGTTTAGTTATTATTATGTCTAAGATTAGTCTGGTTTTCATGTATATAAATACATATACTTATTCACATATACAATACATATAGAAAAGGAATATACCTAAGGGCAAAGCACTGTGTATCCAGATAGCAGCCTTCCAATATCTGAAGGAGGCCTACAAGGATGCCTGAGAGGGACTCTTCATCAGGGACTGTAGTGATAGGACAAGGGGAGATAGGTTCAAACTTAAACAGGGGAGATTTAAGTTGGATATAAGGCAGAAGTTCTTCCCTGTGAGGGTGCTGAGGCGCTGGCACGGGGTGCCCAGAGAAGCTGTGGCTGCCCCATCCCTGGC
>JANHGB010010322.1:0-35425 GCA_026283785.1 Coracopsis vasa
TTTAAAGATGATATTTGACAGTAGGGGTAGTTCTGTGAAAATTGAAGAGTGGTCCGATGACTACAGTGGTATCCTGGGATTCAGAGTTCATAGTTTTGCCATAGACTGTCTGATCTTGGACAAGATATTTGATCTTTATGCTGCGTTTCCTCATCAGTAAAATGGGAAAGTATAGCATTTCCCAGTCTCAGAGGAAACTGTGAGGATAAATACATCAGTTGTCAGGAAGAAAGTTCAGGAAAAAACAGTTTTCATTTAGGCATACAAACCTGCTGATTTGAAATGTCATTAAGGTTCAACGGTTGAAACAATTGATCTTAGATGCTTATGTATCTTTATGTCTTCTGTAGCTTTAAATCATTGGAACGCCAAGTAGCTGCAAATAGCTATGGAAAATCTTCAGCCCTCATAAAGCGCTAACATAGAATTTTCCAGTTATCAAATTTCCACTATAAACTATACTGAGATTAAAAAGATTCACACAATATTATTGTGTATGATTAAAATCTCCAAGTGGGACTGAATAATGTGTTAAAATACTAATAACTCTGAACAGAGAAATTATATAAAATGAGGGAAGGTATCTCTAGATAAAGTGAAATAAAACTTGCTTTAGGAGTTTGTTGCTGTTTGGTTTCTGTGCACTTGTCAAACATGCACATTCTCTACAAGTAATTAGATCCCATAATTTCTGATAAATTCTAAAAAAGCCATCAAGTTGTGCACCATTAATTCTAGTCACGTGTTAGGTAATGGACTATAATGGCCTGGTGGGGTTTTGTACAAGCAGGGTCATGAAACATGGCTTTCCGTACCTCCAGTAAATACCCCAAATAACAGTGTTCTGGAAGATAACATGGAAAAATTATGCACTTTGTGAGGTGATGCACTAATCAGAGAGCTGTATGTCAGGAAAAACTCAACCCAGAGCAAAACAAAATGAAACAGCTAAGCTACCTAGCATGAAAGTGTTCAACAGCCCTGTCTGCTTTTCAAGCCATGTGTTTGTTGTCTGCATAGCCCATGGTGTTTCTGCTAGAGACAGGAACACTCTTATTTTTGCATCTACATCTGTGTCTGTGCTCTCTTTTTGCCAATTAAAGCTAAAATACAGCTGTGTGAACTGTAATACACAGAAGTTAAACTTGGAAGATTTTGACACAAGTTTAAATTAAGCACCTCAGTTTTTGTCACTCTGTGGAATTATGTGAGTTCTAAGTGTATAATACTGATGTAGGGGAATTTAACCTTACATAATACGAAACATATTTATGATCATGAAAGTATTCCATTTCTCATTTCGTATTTACTGCTTCCAGTTTTGAGCTCCTTAGTTCATCTCTAACTTGAAAGTTTTTCTGCTGCCAGTGCGAAGGCAGGCACATCACCTGCTCAAAACAAAGGTAAATATCAGTTCTACCCTGTGCATCACCAGCAGCTTTGCCAGGCAAATGTTCTTACTTTCTCTATAGTCTTTATGATTCTGGATCAAGAAGACCTATGGAATGCTTTTTCACTTAGTTTGAGTGTGGCATGGCTGGTAATCACTAAACTGTACTTGAAAGTCAAGGTAATCTTTAAAGTTTGCTTAAACGTAGAAAATGGCATGTGAAAAATATTACATGTTTAGCTTAATACTATAAAAATAAATAGGTAGGTATTGAAAATTTTACTTCAATATCTCTTCCCTCCATGGTTTTAATATTAAGAATTAGAAACATATTAAAGTTTTCATTTCAAGTATGACCATCCAGTGATTTTAAATAATGAACATTCATGACCAAAAAAATGTGTTTCAAGACACAAGAGAAGATTTGCAAAAAGCATTGACCAATTCAGCAAGAAATACGTATAAGCCTAACAAATATTTTACAACAAGTGTCTACTTTGCTGCTATTGCAAAAGGCCAAGAATATACGGAACATCCTGAAGTTCTGGTGTCCTCAACATAAGGACATGGAGCTGTTGGAGCAAGTCCAGAGGAGGGCCACGAGGAGGATCAGGGGGCTGGAGCACCTGCCATATGAAGATAGGCTGAGAAAGTTGGGGCTATTCAGCCTGGAGAAGAGCAGACTGCATGGAGATCTCATAGCAGCCTTCCAGCATCTGAAGGGGGCCTACAAGGATGCTGGAGAGGGACTCTTCATCAGGGACTGTAGCAACAGGACAAAACATAATGGGTTTAAACTTAAACAGGGGAAGTTCAGGTTATATATATGGAAGATCAAGTCTTGTTTCTGCACCTGTGAGCTGGGAAATGCTTACTGCATGTCAGAAGTATGAATGTATCAACTTCTTACTGCATAGGACAGACATAACAAATATTTGTTGGGCTCAAATATAGTAGGTTAGAACTTGCATTGTCATTGCTGTTGCCCCAGCTCAGCCCAAAGGTTGAAATTATATAGGGGACTCTTGACAAGTCTTTATTGCCTACATTTTGTTCTGATAAATACACTGATACATCATTATTACATTGATGAGTAGTGCAGGCATGATCTTAGAGTACTGATACTGTGAACTTTTCTAGTGGTGTGTGTATTAGACCATTTTCACATGCTTCTTCCCCTTCTGCCTCTGGAAAAGATTGTTTGCTCTGTGCTCTATTGAATTCTTGGCTGCAGTATGCCTGCTAACGAACTGAGTCAAAGCTCGCAGATAACTTCACATGTTTTGCCAAAACCAGACGCTAAGTATCTGTGGCAGAGATAAAGCAATTATACAAATGTGAGTGGTGTCTTGTCTTCTAAACCCCTTGTGTCCTCTGACCATTCGGTTTCAACCATTCATTTACATAATTTTTGTGCTTCCTATAAAGCAGAAGCAGAACACATTTAGAACTGGAAATTGCCGTAAAGATTTTTTGAACAACATTATCTTCTTAACAGTCCTTATTGCTCTGTCCACTCTGTGAAAATGTAAGCTTTTCATTTTGCAATTGTGTTGGAGAAGGAAAACAAACCAGACCTGACATATTTTTGTTGTTTCTCACATGGCTCCTTTCAAGATGTCTATCTGAATTCCCAGCATGCTTCTTTGCCTGTTTTAACACCTCCTTCTGCTTTCTGTCCTGTGGATTGTGAATGCCACTTATGTGCATAATATAGCACTTTCATTGTTTTTAACTGTCTGTACTTTTATGAGCTGGCTTTTAAAAAAACCTGAGAATTACTCGTTGTTATTTGTTCTGTATTTGTGTTATAATATCTATGTTTAATTAAGCCACTTAATCTTGTACTTGTCCATTCCTATTCAACCATGGCACTTTCCATTGCTTTTATCTAGCTCAGCTACCTAAAAATCTTTTTAACTTTGTGTCCTATGGAAAAGGGAACCTTTCTGAGCTAAATACTGATGACATCTAGAATCATGGGAAAGCTCTGATGAGTTCCATGGTTTTTGTTTGTTATTTGTAGTTCCAGGTTTTTGCTTGCTTGCACCAGGTTCTTTCTTATATGCTTATTTGTAGTTATTAAATTTGTTTATTTTAGTTCCCCTTCAGTATTTCACATTTACCCATCTTTTGGTCACTTATGTATTCCAAATGATTCTTCAGCTGTCCTGCTTATTGGGTAGGAATGAAAACATTGGGTAGCATGAAAACATGCTATTTGCAAAAAGTCACATACCACCCAAGTTTGAGAAGCTCCTCTTCTCCACATATTATCTCTGTAATTGACACCAAGAAGAAGTGGAATGTATACTGAAGAGATCTAAATGTGTTTTTCCTGTTCATAATTCTGTTGTTGTTGGCTTTTGTCTTTGTCTGTGTCTATATCCAGGCTGTGTGCCTTTGAATATTTTACTCTTTGATGCTGATAAACTGGTTGCATATGGTAGTGACAAGTGTGCTGCTCTGTTCCATTGCAGTGCAACACTATGCGTTGACACTAACTGACCAAAAAAAGCTGCACTTTTGCCCTTTAATTTATTTATTTGCCCTTTCTCATCCTTCTGTTGCACTCTCCTCTGCCTTTTTTTTTTCAGTAACAGGACTCAGTTTCCCATATATCCAGTATCTTGTAAAAAGAAGTGCTTCTTTAGTTTGTATTTATCCCATCCTTTTGTCACATATGACTCTAATTTCAGGGCACTATTTTCACTTGACTCAAGCTTTTCATGTATTTTCCTTGATTGTATCCATTCATTTTATGTTTAATGTTTCCGCCTTTGAATTATCATCTAGGAAATTCCCACACCCTTTTTATTTAATTTTTTTTCTTCTTTATTTTTTCATCTTAAAGATGTGACAGGACCTTCTTCACCCTCTTCATCTCAGCTTCTGTCACCTGGGTACTGATTTTTTTAAAATATATTAATTTCTATTTTTTTTTCCAGTTTTGTCACTTAATTTTGTCCTTCAGTTTCTTCCACCAGCCGAATATTAAGGTTAGTTAACTTAGTCAAGCTAGTTAACTAAATCAAGCTAGTTAACTAATTTTGATTCAAACAGCATGCTCAACTTCTTTTTTTTTTTTTTTGTTAGATATAATCAGGTGAGACATATTCAGTTTTTAACTGGGATAATACCCCAAATATTTCTGTGTATTTTAAAGTGAGGGCATCAAGGCTTAGATGAAAAATAGAATGGAATGCACATAGAGACTGTAGTCTATACAAATAGACTGCAAGTAGATTATAAGAAGAACTTAAGTAGAGTGACTACTTCTCAGTTGTGTACTTAAAAGCTCTTATATTTGAGACAAAAAAAAAGGACCTTAATATTAAGAAAGGTATGAGACAATCTGTTAGAGTGCAGAAAAATAGTTTTCTTATTCAGACAACGGCTATTTTACCATTACAATTAACTGGAGAAGTCTTTGCCTAAATACAATCAGAAATCTCATGAAAGATGAAAACCTAAATTCTAAACCTAGTCATATTTAAAACCAGTTGAAATCAAGCAGATTATAATCACTGATATTACTATAATTTGGATACATGGGGACTGTTTTCTCCACTGAGAGGTGAAGTTAGAAGAATCTGGTTCAAATTTGGGATTTTGACTTCCCCTCATCATAGCTTCAAAACCAAACACTCAGCCAGGACCATTATTCCCTGAGAACCAAATTTCTGAAACATGGTTTGAATAAAATATTTCCCTGAAAAAATTCTTGAATTCTTGACTAGACTGAGCTGGTGATATTGCTTGGGAGTGGAATGTTTCAGAGACCATGAATAATGTTCATACCTATAACCAGGAAAGGACCTATGGTAGCACGGAACAAATGGACTAAAAAGACAATTCAGATCTTATCCAAGCTAGTTCAACCAATCTCATATCTGTCTACTACCTGAAGTTCATGCTTTAGGATTATCTAAAAATTAAGTTAAAATCTAAAACAGAACAGTGCTATCTGTATTGTTACACCTTTCAGTACCTTTCTGCTGGCCAGACTCATTGCCTGGCTTTATCGACTGCTTCCAGACAGATTTTGTTTAAGATATGAGTGAAGGTCAACCTTAGAAAGTTTCTTGAGCTTTTCATGTGTGGCAGACTATGAATTTCACTAGTGTTCTGGCATGTTGAAGGCAAATTTCCAATGAAAACATAATTCCATCCATGGGACCAGTCTTTCTCATAGCAGATGTAGCCCTTAAATCGTAGCTAAGTTACCCACTACAAATACTAAGGAACTGCAGCAACATAAAAGACTGATGAAGGCAGAGTTTCCTGCATAACTTTGTCATCAGTCCCTTAAATGGTGGAGTAATTCTGCCCCGGAATTGGATGAACTCTACCGTACTTAGCAGCATTTTTTATACGCAGAGGAAATTTACTGTAAAGTCTTTAGAGGGTAAAGAAGCAAATTAAACTCACAACACCATACTGTATTTCTGGAAAATTCATCTAAAATGTTTCCAAACTAAGTGGAGGCTTTAGGAGATTCCCCTCTCCCCATTCCTCTCCTAAAAATACTGTGCCAGTAGTCTGAGGTTTTTCACTGTTTGGTGGGCTAAAGATGAAAGATTTATTTGTCATATTAAATGAGCCCCTTCAAATCAGTAACATTGTAAGATATAAAAACAAATGTATGTTTGTTTTGCTCCCTTTCCCCACGCTGTTTGTTCCCCCTTTTTTTTTTTTGTGCCCAATTTTCATTCTGAGAGGTATATAGTACTCAAAATAATATAATCACTTCTGGGGACAGAGCAGAAACATGATTTCCATTACAGTTTGTTACTTTTTCCCTTTTAATTTTTTTTTTTAATCAATCCGTACGAACCTCAAATAGCTCAAGCTTTTTTTAGTAACTGTAGGTGAGATATATTGTGGATCTAGTTCTCCCATATTTCTATATGACTTAAGCTGTGTATCTAGTTCCTTTGTGCACAATTAAAGTACAATATGTATCTAGTTAGTATTTTGAAAATGAATGGTTTTTTTGTTCTTTGATAGCTATTAAACAACTACCCTCTTTAGGTTTGTGTATACAGCATGTTTGGATGTTTTCTATATAAAAAATAAAAAAAAAAAAAGAAAAGAAAATGCTCTCCTTTTAATTAATAAACCTACTTTTTTGCCCCCCCCCCCCCCCAAAAAAAAATAAATAAAAAATTAAAGCCAGTCTTTTCAGCTAATCTATACAGGCATTTGTTAGGTAGTTTCTACTTCCCTATAGTCCAGGTCAGTCAGTGAGGTCTCATCTGTAATCAATAGAGGCAGGCAACCTATTGCATCTTACGCTATAATGTCACAATCAAGTTATAGTGGCAGCATCTGGCACTGGTGCCAAGAGAAGTGTTTCTATCACTCCCCTTTCACCTCCCTGCCATCTTCCACCTCCCTGGGGAAGCTTTGTACAGCTGCACAGTGAACCAGGTCAGAGAACTGATCATGCTTAAAACTAACATGGCAAAACCCCAACTGTTTAGTTTAAACGCAGGTAAATGCATGTGCTGACATAAGGGAGAAATAGAGCTGAAGAACAGTGGTACTGCTTCTTTCTGCAGCCCTGTCAGCTTAATCTGGTTTAAACTGATTGTGAAACTACACCATTGCATACCCAGCTTTGAAAATGGATTACTGTCTATGAACATGATCATTTTTATCTTTTATCAAAGGTCTTGAATGACTACTTTAGCTTTTTAAGTATTAGTTTGTTTGAAGGTCAAGGAAATTAGCTTCCTCAAAGTGATTTACACAAAGATAGTAAAGGTTGGCACTCCTTAATTATCTCCATGTGAGACTGAAGAAGATACTCATTTTAATCAGCTCACCTGCACGACCTATATTACTATATTTACCTTTATTTCTGTATTTGCTGTAAGAAAAAAAGAGAGAATGTGGTTCAGTTGTACATGTTTAACTGTATTTTAATCTCTTTTTGTCACTGCTTTCCACCATAGATTTCACTATATCATGATTTCACTACCGTAAGATGAAAAATAATCCTAAAATATCATTTTCATAGCTCCTAGTAACAGCGGTTTGATCTGTTAACAGCGGTTTGATCTGTTAACAGCTAGTACTTTTAGTAAGGCACTAATCAGTGTAAGTCTTGTGTGTCTTCGCCCTTTCTACGAAATAAAAAGAGTAGTTAGTCAACAGTTCAGAGACTTAAAGAATCAAAAGTAGTCAGTACTGTTAAAGGTCATAAAACAGTTAAATTAGGTCTGAGAACAACAAGCATTGTGAAAGTCCTCAGCATAGCATACGCATATCAAATCTTACCTAAATAAGATTAAGACAGGATCAATAGCTAAATAACTATATAAGTCAACAGAATGGCATTTGCAAAGTGTTTATGAACACTTTGGTATGAAAGATAATGTGTGGGTGAAGTTTTCTATATTTCTTACTTGAAGCCCAGAAAGGAACTTAGGGTATTCTTAAATAATTTGATGTTAAGCATAGATCACAGTGCAGCAAATCTTGATTTTGAATTCTTTATTGAACAAAGAAATTAGGAAAAGTAGTACAGAAATGAGTGCTTAAAAGTAGGTTTTAATACTAATTAATTAGTGCAGAGAGAGCCTGAGAAGCTAAGCAAAGTAGCCTACTATTCTAGCAGGAAAGACTGTAAGGACTAATAATCCAATGTACCTCATTTATATTTTAGCATTTAACACACCTTCAGCAGCCACCAGTGGAGGAACCATTGATTCACTTGTCTTATGCAAAGTGATTCCAAAGGTTGTTTCAAATTCTAAAGATGCCTGTTCACTCTTTGTAGGAGTCTAATTATGTCATGCTTAAGTTAAACACTATATTTAAACACTGAATATTTGTCAGGATTTTTCTGGGTATTAGCACCATAAAAATATACTCTCAAAGCAAAATTTCCACTATTAAAAAAAATATTTAATGAGAAGTCTTAAAAATTCAACTTCTTATCTCAATATCAGAACATAAGATTCTATTTATTTGCAGAATATATTGTCATGTGTTGGAGTACACCCCTACATTTTACCTCATGTTCTTTGTCTTTCACTATTTATAAGCACTATCTGCCAGATGGCTGATATAGAATAGGGTCAGAATTTTGAAAAGGTTTGATTAGGATTGAGGGGAAAACAAAAACCAATAGCAAGCAGTGATTTTATAGTAAGTATACATAAAACATACATGAAAATATAATTTTCACCAATTCTGATCTCTTATTTACATGGCTGAAGAACTGAACTAATAATAAAAATCTCTTACACAGACATTCTCTTTTATTGCCTCTTTCCCCCCAATACAGCAGTCATATATTGAAACAAGTGGCCAAACCTCTCTAAAGATGTTAGACAAGCAAACACTGTCACATTATATGGATCGCTGTAGGCTTAGAACTGTAGCAAATGTCACCCAGTTTGGGATAAATTCTCAAAAGTACACAATCATAGTACAATATAACATTCTGATAAATATTATTAATACACTAAGGTTCATGCCAGCCATTGCCTCTCTGCAGTTCTGCATTGTCAAATACAAACTGTTTCATATTTACAATCATTAGAGAAGGAAAGGTTTCAGTAGGAAAATATTTGCAAGCAGTCAAGTGTCTTAATAAAGACGCTCCTGCAAAGCTGCAGTTTGCTTGAAAATGTTTTCCAGGGATTATGACAGCAGGAGTTCATTGCCATTGCTCAGTCTTAGGAAGTTCATTTGATTCAAGTACCTGTGGAATACCAAATACATTTTTTCCACTCTCTTTCCCACAGTAAGACCATGACTCTTCATGTGTGTTCCTGGTGGGAAAAATCCATGACAAAGCAAAGATCTGTGCTGCTCTTCAATTTCCACTTTCAGTACAACCTTGTGCTGTACTCTATAGCCTACATGAGAGACTACAGAAGAGCATACTGACTTTTATGCCAAAAATGAAGTCAGGAAAACTACACATGCTGATGAATCCAAAATAGCAAGAGCTGTTTCTTAGTTTTTTGTTGTTTTTTTTTTGTATTAACTAGTGCTCTGTGCCAGAAGAGAGGGCTCAGACTTGAATTTGTAAAGTTTTTCACTGTTGTCTTGAAAGTCATCTAGGCCAAATGACAGTCATCTGACTTCGACACACTTGGTATTACTTACTCTGTAAAGTGCCCAAAAGAAATAGTCTGTGAGAAATAGTCCCTGAGGTGCCTCAGGCTAATATTACACTAATAAATAAAATAGCCTAAAGCCTATTCTCTGTGTCTGAGAGCAAAGGATACAGTTCATGCACAAGTAATACTGTTCCACTTCCTTATATTTTTCACCATCTAGTGTTGTGTAGTCTCATCCAAAATGGGTGCCTGGAAGGTCCTGGGGGGCTCACCAGGGCTGCTGTCCCTATGAGTGCCCTGAGGGCCCTGATGGCACTAAAGGAGAAAGAGGGGGGGTCTCTCCTCTGTCTTCCAGCCTCCATTGCCTATGAATACATATTGTAAGGTTTTGATCAGTCTTTTCTTAGAAATGCTCTACAGCCTTTTAAACAGAAAGTGATCTTGGAGAAAAAATTATTGACTATTTATTTCAAAAAATGAGGAAAAATGTGCAATATTTGAAGTTTCTATGTCAACATTTAAAATTTTTAATGCTCCATTTCAGAAAGATTCACTGGTTTAAAGCTGAATTTCATTTTTCTTTTTAATTTAAAACTCTATTTGAACTTAGTTTAAGAATTTACTGTAAGGGTGATGAGGCACTGGAATGGATTGCCCAAGGAAGCTGTGAATGCTCCATTCCTGGCGGTGTTCAAGGCCAGGTTGGAAGGAGCCTTGAGTGGCATGACTTAGTGTGAGGTGTCCCTGCCCATGGCAGGGGGGTTGGAACTATATGATCTTAAGGTCCTTTCCAACTCTAACTATTCTATGATTCTAATTTAAATTTCAGACTTTAAAAATTCTTAAAAAACAGTGTATTAACAGCAGTATTTTGTTAATTTATAGGAAATAGTTTGTGATTTTCAAAATTAAATTCTTATTTTAATTCATAGAAAAATCAAACCAGGAAAAAAAAAAAAAAAATCTTTCTCATGCTTGTCCAGTAGACACTTTTTGCAGTTTCTTCCTTTTTTTTAGCTCTTCTTTTAGTGTTCTTTAACCACAATTAAAAATTATGCTATTGCTATTCAGGTTAGAAAATGTTAATTTCCTATGGCTATTTATCAAAAAAAGCTATTATTAAAAGAAATCACAACAAAAAACCAGCAAAATTCTGGAGTGTTTTCAAAAACTCTTTAATAAGGATTTTTAACAAAGACAGGATTCACATGTTCAAACTAAATTTGATTGACATACTCAGTTATGAAAGTTATAAACAGTGATAACTTTAAATGCAGTAAGCGCAGCTTTCATCTATGATTCAGATTTATTTATATGAATCAACTATGATTCAGATTTATTTATACCTTAAGTGTAATTGTAACATTAGCAAGTAATCATGTGGTAACTTATATTGTTGCTCTAATTATATTAAATGTGGGATATGATTCCTAATATATAAGGACATTCATGCTTCTGCATGTTTGTTAAATTGGTCTTTAGGTGTATGCCTAATTAATTACTATTTTGGACAGAATAGTAGAGGAATACTTGCACTGTTGAAGGAAAGAAGTTTAGCAGAGGTAGGTTTCTACTCAGGTTATACTCATGCAAAAGTGAAATTTAATTTTAGAGCAGAATGAGAAGTATACTTCACGGATTTTATGTTATTCATGTCCTTTCACATTTAATTCCACAATGAAGTCAAAGACAAAAATACTAAGGAAAAAGTAAGCTATCAAATTACTTGATCAATAAATTGAAATAAACTGATAATTCTGAAATGTTTAACCTTTACAGTTTATCTAAGATTACAACTAATATGTTAAGAATTTCAGACTGGAGCTGCTTTGAACTGAAGATTAAAACTTCTAATTTCTCTACTCCACTTGCTACTTTTTACCATCTTCATTCCAAGACTTTTCAAAATCTAAATAGTTTTTTGAATGAAAAAAATATAGTCTTTTCTCTGTAGAAGAATGAGCAGAAATAATATTCCCAGATATTTTGCCTTCTGTGCTAATATGCACTGAAAATATAGCAGAGCTGATACATATTCTTCTTAAACATTTCTTAATACCAGTAATTTTGTTTCTAAAAAAAAAAAAGTCTTGTTTTAGTGAAAGCATAAGAATTTTTATCCTTTTTTTTCTTTGGATTTGAGTAAACACAGTCTTTGTTGAAAAATCATCTTCTAACTTTTATTACTGACAGTAAATAACCCTATTTTGGTATTCAAATTACTAAATGTTTCCATAATGCCTTTTACTTCCTGATAGTGTGTAGCATGTAATTTAATTAAAAAAGAAAAAAAAACCACAAAAAAATCCCATCAAGTTTCTAATCACATACATAGTGATAAACGCCATGAACCCAAAAATAGTATTGTTCAAAGATCATAGTCTGCATGTATATATATATATATATACACACAAAATTAATATAGAAATACAAACCAGACATATAAAGTTAAATAATGTAACATTTCTGGCCTAAATAATGTATTTAAAATTAATAAAATAATCATGCATGCCTAAAGATGCACAAACCTGTTATTTCTTCCTGCAGAGCAACTGCAGACATATATTAGCATGTCAGAACACTGCATTGTCATGTCAGAAAAAAAAAAATTAAAAATCACCCTGTGGTGAAAAATAAAAGGAATTAAAGATGAAGAAATCCAGAGACGTTGTATAAGATGATGAAATACAAAATGAAAACATTTCTGAATACTAAAGCACTAACGCATACTAGTAATAAGTTTTACTGAAGTTTTATACACAAATTCTATCCTTCCTGTGTCACTTAAAATCAAGTATAGCTTCTTTCTACTTTTTATATCCACTCATAGGACACAGGTCATTTGCCAGCAGCATGAACATTGGTTTAAAGAATCACAAGTAGCCTCAGAAATATGTAAATTTTAGAATTATTTCTGAACTAAAGAACAGAATGTCACATACACCAATTTTGTGTTTTAAAACTGTATCTTAAATCAAATCTGGAAATGAGGTGAGAAGATCATTGAATGATACACTGATTAGGATGATATCATGCATGCCAGCCATGGGAAAAGCACATGTAACTGTGCTGACTTCATTTTTTCTTGGCACAGCACAATAACTGTCAACCTGCAGAACATCTGATAACAATGCGATAGGGGAAACAATAGCTGAGCATGCTGGAACTGAATACAAAATAGCAGCCTTTGAAGCAAAAATGTAGATTTAGGCAATGAGAAATGAAGTTTGTGTCTGAAATGACAGAAATATATAGGTTGCTGAAAGTGGCTTTAACAAGCTTTCCATTTCAGAATTGTAAATACACTTGTTTAGCTTAGCAAAAGTGAGATGAGAATTTTACAGTACATACTAACAGTTTAATTTTTGTGGCTTAGGGAAGAAATCGTCTTGTTAACAATGAAATACTACAGGAAAAGAAACTTGAGTTATCTACAGGGAAAACGTGTGGCCTTTTAAGGTTGTTTTAGAAAACAAATTACATTATTCCAGAGTTATGCATCTTTAGTGCTTGGATAACTTCATGTTTATCTACATAGCAAAGACCTTTGCAAACAGAAAATGTTGAAAACACTGAGCCTTACCTGATTGGAAAAAAGACCTTGTGTGTTTCCTGATGTTCAGCCATAAATCCTACTTTCTGGTTCTCTCTGAGACTTTGGAAGGACCAGAAGAGAGATTAATCGAGCTAATTTCCAGAAACTCTGTGTGCTTCTTAGGCAAACTCTGCAGAGGATCTCTGTATTAAAATGCAAGTGATACAGTCATTGGTGAAGGCAAAACCAGTGGCAGACAGATGCTAGCATGTTTGCATGGATCTGAGCACTCCAAGCAAGCACACATCCCTGAAACTGTGCAGAGCACTCATTATTGCAGCACCGCACATAACCCCCAAGGCAGAACTTTTCTTGTCAGATTTCTATAGAGTGCCAGAACTGAGCTCTACCTTTCTTCAGCAGTGAAAGAATAGACCAGTTGGGACCCAGACCCAGTCTGTGTGGCTTTGGCTATGGCTTTCAGTGCTCAGTGTTCAGTAAAAGCACTATGGAATCCATCATTTATCACCCTCAAAAATATTTAAACTAAAATTTAAGCTTCTCATGTTGCAGATACAGCTGTCTTTATGCGTATTAAAACCTGTCTGTTTCAGCCACACACCACAGTGTGCTAGCAATCTGACTTATCAATCATCAGCCTGGAAAATAAAAGATATTATTATTGATGAGCCTGTTTATCTAGTCACGCTTCATTCTTTTGACCGTTAGGAGGAAGTCGAATACCAGGTGGCATCAGTCTGATGTCATGCCAGCTTGCTGACCCCACCATTGTTGAATCACCAGGCAAAGTTGTGAACCTTTTATTTAAAATCAAATAAATGAGAAAGATCACCATTGATTAAGGAGGACCTCTGCTCTCACCAGCTATTTGCAGTTTACAGCATAGAGAGAACGGGCTTGCACACCAGCAGCAGGTAGCAGCACTGTCACATTGCCTGCTGGAGGAAATATTTAATGTTTTCCCCACTAGACCCAGGAATATCTGTTGTGTTTAAGTTAGGTGGCCATTGCAGATCATGCAGAGTGAACTGACTTAACTGGCTTTAGGGTAGCTGCAGATGTTCAGGTCCCAGCCTCTCCCAGCACAATAATCACTCAGAGGATGCAGAGCATAAAAGGCCCTCAGTGTACACAGAAAATGCCGGAGGTAACTGTAACTATTGCTAATGAGTGGTAGAAGGATAATTTCTGCTTCTCTATGTGTGTGTGAGTGTGTGTGTGTTTCCCTTCCTCCTTAAAACAAGTCACAGCAATAACTTTGAACCCAATAACCTTTATAGAAACTCCATGGCGACTAATTATAAGAGAACTAGAAGTACCTACTATTAGCAGAAATAGGATTGCTATTCAATAACCGTGGGATGTTGCACATCCAATGATGCTCTGAATCTGTAGTTGTTAGATTGGGGGGGGTGGGTGCAGTTCTAGTGAAGGTTGCTTCAGATTGCTGCTGGCATCTTGCTGCTGAGCTCTGTATATTCAATGCCACAATGTCAACAGCTTGAAATTCCCTGTCTGGATTTTATGCCTCTAATAATCTTCAGTTTAGTACTGTTTGCAAAGAAAGAGAATGAGAATGAGGTATTTTCAAAGTAGGGGCATTCTCTGCAGCTCTCTGTCTCAGGGCAGTTCTGACAGTATATTCTCAGGCACTGCTCACCTGCAGCAGTGAGTCATGTACTGAAAAAACTGTTTGCTTAAGCTGCTGGGATATGTACTGATGTTGATTAACACAATGCAGACATTTGAAATTGCCTTTGTATTGTATACATGGCTTTGTTTGAGCAAAAGGTGACGAGAAACTGGTATACCTGCCAGAGATTTCTAGACACCCAGATCTTCGCCTGCAACTCCATGAAAGCAGGACCATTCAGTGAATTTCAGCATTACTGAAGCAGGAGGACATGCTTCATTTTCACACTGTGTGAACATTGATGAGGGAAGAATATACCAGCAAACAAGAAAAGAGACTATTCTTTACAGAGAGCAGTCTTCAGGGCACTGGCTTAATTCCATTCCAGAAGGTAACAAACAAAGTCACAGAATTAATTTTCAGACCAAACATCTGTGTTTTTGCAGTAAGAGACTTACATCTCCCAGATGATTCACGGACAAATGACTTTGAAAGGCTATTTTCTCTGGAAAGGGAAGCCAGCCCTGTCCTTCCTTCTACAGAGGTTCTGCTCCATGAATAATGAGTTGTTTCATCAGAAGTTTCTTTAAAATTTGGTTTCTGAAAGAAGATCAGATAGATTTAGCGATTGTTATTAGTAGCAAGTGTACCAATTCCAACATATGTCAACCTCATTAGAAATCTGTACTTAAGTTAGAAAACCAAGATGAGAGCCAAAACCAAGTTAGAGACACATATTCTCAGAAAGTAGAGACCCTTATTCACATAATAGCAACACATTTACCGTGGTTTAAGCATAGCCCTGTTCTGAGCAGACTGATAGTCGTGAAAATGTAAAACCTGCCTTGCGCCATCCATCCAGAAAGGCATCAGTATGATTTCAGGGAGTTTTCTTAAGTCCAGTACATACTCTCTGGAGTTTTTCAAAATCTGACCATAAGCTGCTGTGTAGACAGGCAGCCCTGTTTCTTGGAAACTGATTCTCAGCTTGCAGGCAGAGATTAGGACCTTCTTCAGTATTTGTTTGATTCACTAAACCTCTTTCCTTATCTAGTCTGTCTTTATATAGAATTAGCAATTCAGAACAATTCTTCAGAGATCTTCATGCCCATATTTGCACACTTTCTTTTTTCATTTTGTTTTTAAATTGAATATTTCTACCATCATCATGCATATAGAAACAAAAGCTGGATTTTTTACAAAATTTTAAGACTGTTTTAAAATTTACAAGCCTTTTCATTTTCCTGCTATAAAATTGTTTTTCATTAATCCTTCTTAATAGACAAAAACCCTCTTATCTGTAACTGGTGTTGAAAAAATTGTCTATCTTCATTCAAATCTATAAACACAGATAACTAATTCAGAAATACAGATAGTATAATGTCTCCACTATGGTTCATTGCTGGATATCATTTATAACCTGAAAGAACAAATAAAGATACAGAAATACTAAAAAATAATTCACTTACTTACCTGATGAACCAAAGCAGCCTGCTTCTGACTATGTCACTTTCAAGCATTACTCTCAGCTCACTACTCAGTATCCCCAGTTTGGAGACAAACCCACATTTTGGCATGGGGAATGCTCAAGAGTCAAAGAATGCTGATACTTGATTCTCTACTTCTAATACAGACCAAAACAGCCCATCCTGCAGAGCAAGCAGGTAGAAAACTGGGGTACACAGCTGGGATATACAAAATGGTGGGTTTATTTCCTGTACTCACTATAGTTACTGGCACAGGTGCAATCTATTCACAGAATATTGCAGAATGGAAAAGCTGATTCCTGTTGAACAGCTGAGATAATGTCCAAGCTCTCAAATATCTGGCTCTTATACCTAACTTAAAAGCTGAATCTGAATTAATAAATGTTTGTCTTTGTTAACAAGTACAATACAAACTTGAATCCAATGAGATTAATCTGACTTTGCAAATTGCACTTCCTGCAGAAATTCAAAGCTATTAGCTTAGTTCTGAGCAAATTAGCATTGAAACTGATGTGTTACTAACCTGTTTCTTTCCAGTTGTGCAGTGGTATTTGGTAATCTTCTGATTTTATGCATGTGTTGTTCTATAAAATGTTCCAGTCAAGAATTAACCAGTATATTTTAAGTTTAATATGGCAGCTGTGAAGAATCTATTTAAAATAGTTTGCTTTTACTTTATTTCTTATTTCATTTGGATCTGTAGCAGACTTTTGCAGCTGACTGTAATAAGAGCATAATTACAAGATATCTTTGCAATTCTAATTAAACTGGTAATTTATACCAGTGACTTTTCATACATGACAGTAAGCATCAGTGAATAGCAACATAGTAAACAACAGCAATAAACCCAGCATTGTTTTTCCCTTGCAAAGTTCTGAAACAAATTCTGTTTTAAATTTTGCAAGCTCATTTGATGCCAGTGTTAAAGCATAGTTTGCTCAAAAGTCTCCAGCACCCTGTGGGAGGAGAACTGTGTTTGCAATTAAATATTGCTGCAGGTAGCAAGTGCATATCATATACTGCCACACAAACAAACTCTAAATAGTATATGCTGAGTAAAGAACAATACTGAATTTGATACTTTAGCCATGAAGCTAAATGCCACCCTTGTGACTAAATTCAGCAAGCATGAAAATAACAATGTGCAGCAATACTGCGAAAAAGCAGATAAAGAGCAGTGGAGCTAAAATTCAAGAAAGCCGCTCTTTACCAAACAAGAACAAGTACGTTTGCTAATCTCTCTCTCCCTGTTGAAGTGAAGATTGGTGTAAAGAAATGCGGGTATGCTGAATAAACAAAAAATGCCAGCATCTAATCCATCCCTAAATTAACTATAGGGCAAAAGGGAGCTAGTCCTACAGAATAATCTCATTGTGTGGTTTGTTTTGAGACAAGGAGGCACAAAAGCACAAAACGGAATATAAACATTTGTAAACAAGTGAAATCAGTTCTAAGTAACGTTAAGTTTCGTGGCTTTGTAATGGAAAATAACTGAGGTGCATGAAGGTAAACTGTTGTAGTTGAGATAGTTTTAGGTCCTTATGACCTTAGTCCAAAAGATGTAAGAAAAACAGGACCTGGGGATGGGAAGTATCTGGGACTAGCAGATGTCCAGGATGGGAGCAGTTAAACTACTGATAAGTACTGATGATTGCTATGTCTGTAATGTTAATTAAGCTGGTGCTTCAAAGACTGTCAGAAGTGACGAAGATTGTTGGAAGAAGTAAATGACCCTCAAAGACCACCATCACATTTTTGTATGCATGTCGGAAACTTTCTGAAAAATGATGAAATTCATGTGTAGCCTCATGAATATGTATGTATGCCCAGTGACAATGTAAGGATGCCCTGTGTAGCAATACGGTGATACACGTTAGGAGGAGCTATCCCCTGTGTCTCCCGGCACTGCAATAAAGAATACCTGCTTGTCAACTTGAAAACTTTGTTGGCAAGTTCCTGGAATTTTCTCCGAATCACTCCCCAGCATCCCTACAGCCCCCCTTCAGATACTGGAAGGCTGCTATGAGGTCTCCACGCAGCCTTCTCTTCTCCAGGCTAAAAATGTGTAATACGTGACATAAAGAACAGAGGTACTCCCACCAACTCTTTATAAAAGGGGGAAAAGGTAATCTCAAAAGGGAGCCATTGCCACGAGGATGACTCCAGAAGGACGCCTCTGTAAGGACACTCTCCACCAATGACTACTACGGATTCTGAGAGACACCCTTCATAAGACATCGCCATGAGCGCAATTCCACCAGGATACCTCCAAGCGTACCTTCACAGGGATGACTCCACAAGGACACTCACCTCCAATGACTACTACCGACTCTTGGGGGACACTCTGCTCCGATACCGACTGCGAACCCTGAACGACTTCCACCAGCGACACCAATGGATCCACAGTGGTGACTCTCTCTCTGTCTCTCTCTGCAACCCGAATCCTTGCTTCATTTACATCCTCTCTTCAATCTTTCCTGTTGCTATCCTCTTTATTACAATAATTCCCTTTTTTATAATAACTGTCTTTTTGTAGTAAACCAACTGATTGATTACAGTACTTGACCTCATTTGTGTTTTAATTTCACTTGTGGGATCATGAACGAAACAGGGTCTGACACTGGGGTTTTCTCCAATTGGACCCTGACAGGATGCAGCCCAAAAAAACCCAGTTGTTTCCCTCCTGCAGCAGCAAGACTTGCCCAGCTCACTATGTAACACAAAGACAGCTCTGAAAAACTGTTCTGATTAATCTCATCCCTGTTCAAGACTATCTGTCCTGCTGCATCCATCAGGCTTAGGTATATTCTAATAATTTTTGCCCCCCAGATAGGCAGACTTCCATTCATAATGAGTGTCAGAAACCTGAGCTTTGCTGACTCACCCTTGTGGAAGGGCACAGAAAACATCAACCAACTGTTGTTCTACATCAGGCATGTCTCTGATTTTGGTGACAACGTGGCACAGCAGCCTGAGTTCTTCCACTGCACTGTGAACTCTATTTGTGAATGAGAAGGGTGGGGGATGACAAGACTAGGAGCATAGGAAAACTTTGATGCCTGTTGTTATGACAAACAGTTCAAATTCTGTAAACTAGAAAAGTGGCATTTAAATATAAATTTTGAAAAATGATCAGATGAAAGGCATTTTAATTGAACGTAATTAGCTCCACAGACTGAAGTGTACTGTTCACTGTGTGGTAGTCCCTTCCAGCATATTGATCTCCAGGTACATGTGTTGACAGTAATAAAGCTTTGCCTATAAGGTTTTTTTCCTGCACTTCTGAACTCCACACTCACAGGAAATCTCTATCTCTGGCATGCTTCCAGCTTCATAACCATAATCCCACGTGAGTTCAGTTCCGGCTTTCACATGCCTAAGAAATAAAACAGTCAATTTGTTTGAACCAAGTGAAACAATGCTGTGCTTGCAATTTGTCACCAACCCCTCACATGCAACCCCTAAAATCATAGGGGCAGGGAGCTTGTTGAGAGAGAGCCAAGAGATAAAAGAAGTCTCTGGGACATGCATGCTGCTTTGCCCACCAGAGCTATGCAGTGTGCAAACAGCCACACCTAGGAGAAAAGAATTTATCAAGCAGTACAATAAGGTCAGAGCCTAAACAGCCTGGTTTAGCCTGCTCTAGCTTAGAGGCAAATTCTGGGAAACAAAAATCTAACAAAAAAAAAAAGGAGGAAAAAACAGAAGTGAATATATCTAAATGAGAACACAGACAGTTCTGTTATTTTTACTATGTACAATGCATCACTAAGATTCAAACAGATCTCTAGATACACTGATGAGGAAGACTATAATCTCTGGTCTGACAAGCCAGGTTTTAACGCAATTGCACTATCTATATGCAGAAAGCCTAAGACTCAGAATTAAGCACATGCTACTCATGAACCAGCCACTCTGACAGTACATGAGAAGAAATGAGAATGAGAAGAAATGACAGTACAAAGAGAAGAAATTTCTGAGGTAGGCAATTCACTGCCCCAAATGAATGCCAAATTAAATACCTCAGTCTAAGATGCTGAGCAAGAAGTGAGGAAAACAACAATTAAATAGGAGTATTACAAAGAGAGTAATTCTCCATTATTTTTCACTGGATATAAGGAACATTCAGTGAATTACAGGCAGCAGGCTGAGAACAAAGAACGAAGACCTTTCAAATATCACATAATTGCAACCTGGCACTTGTTGCCTTAGGATGTTCTGGAGGCCAGAAACATCAAACAAATGAAAAGGTGACTGGGCAAGTTCACAATTAAGCTAAATGATCCAGATGCAATCCTTAATGTAGAAAAGCTGCAAAAGGGTGATTGCTAGAAAGCAGGAGGGCCAGCCAGGGGAACTTCCCTTCAACAATCTTCCCTAAGTGTCTTCTGCTGACCACTGTCACCTCTCTCCACTGGCCTCAGTCCCCATTAAACAATTATTTACCAAGTACCTGAGCAAGAAAGACTCTTGCTAAACAAAAGCTTTTTCTGGCATATCTCAAAACATTGTCTTCACAGTTCTTGGAAGCCCTCCTCACAGTGCAATCCATAGCATCTGTGCTGGTACGGATCAGGGCTGCAAGGCTCCACAGAGGATCAGTGCTCCCTGGGGTTTGTTTGGAATGAATTCTCTCCTCTATTGTAAGTTTTCACCTACCACACCTGCTGTCACATGCATCAGCTAGCTTCATTCACACAATTAATCTTTCCCCTCCTGGGTTTAGCTGCTGCCTTCTCATGTCTCAATGGCACCAGCTCTCTGCACCTCACTTCCTGTCATCCACTAAGTGAAGATGCACATCTTCTGCTTTCAGAGGAAGTTTTCACCATCATAATGCCACCTCCCCAGGACACACGTGGCTACACGAAGCCCTGCTTCTTTTGGCAGCTGCAAGAACAGCTGTAACCAGCTTGTTTGGCCCACAAAATGTCTCAGCCTTAAGACCCTGTAGGATCTAATCCTGCCCTACAGGACACAGATCTGCTGACCGCTGCTTGAGACACAACATTGGAATCAGTGAATCTTGGCTTTCATATGACCATGCTGAATTAAACCTATTTTACCAGTGAAAATTATCACTGAAATGGACCCATCAAAACCAAGTTTTCCTCTTTATATTTCAGTGCAAAACTGAATAAAAGCTCATTAGTGATAAACAGCTGTATTTTTTCAATGTTTAGTGCTCAATAATAAGTCACCAATAAGGTAGTTTTACAGTTTCATGATCCAAATATCTATCTGTTGTTATTATTTCCTAGTACCTAAGCACTGCTTTTTCTCCTAGTGCCTTGAATGGATGGCATTCAACTTCCAAAACCTCACCTGTTTGTGAAGAACGCCACCCATGGGAAACTTCTGTTGTGAGTCTCTACAAAAATGCACTGTGCAAAGAGATTTGGGGAGCAGCTGTGCTGTAAAACAGAATATTTGAATTAGAAACAGTGCAACACCTCATCGTTGGCCAAGAACCTATTTTGTGTCAGATACCTGTCACTAGTAAAGGTAGTTTCTTCCTTTCCTTCTCCAGCCCACACAGAATCTCTATTACTCAGTGCCATTGCCACTAATGTTTGCAGAAACAATGCCTCTTTCAAGTATTATTTCCATCATATTATGAAAGTATTTTTGCCTAGGAAAACCAAGTTATTTTATCAAGCTGCCCTCCAGAAATTTATGGATAGAATCCATCTTAGATTCAGGATGCACCACAAATACTCAGTACATGACACATGGCCTTGCTGGCAGCCAGGGGAGCAGTACTAGGGAGCAAGGAATAGATTAAATGATTGTGTACACTGGTAAAGAGATATGAGATGTGAAAGGTCATTCAGGTGCCCATAGGAACACGTGTATACTCCTGGATGCAGAAGAAAGGTTTCAGCAAGATGCGCTACTAATCTTAACAGCATATTATCTCTGCAAGGCAGAACACCTTAAATATATGCAAAGATTTGCTGTAAGACAGATATTCATGCCAATGAAGAGAAACAAGTTACTTGCAGAGTACATGCAAACGTGTCTATGAACCATTTGTCTTAGTTGCAGTACTTTGTAACTCATTACTTTTTCTTGGCAAGTCAAAATTGAGAGTTATTTACCAGATATGTACACAGTATGAGAGACTACTTTCTGAACATATGATGGAACAGTAGGGAAATTTCCTACAATATCACAACACTTACCCTAAATCAGCACAAGCTAGAATTTACAATGGTTGGGAACAAAACCCAACAAGGCTGGGAGAAGGCTTGTGGTTCAACAAAATGTGCCATTTGATCTCTGGACCCCCCAGAAAGGCTGCTCAAAAATTTGGGAGAAAGATGTCATTCACTATTGGGGAATATTTCACTTGGGTATCTAATGGTGCTAAGAATGACAGCTAGTATGTAGTATGCATCATCTTAGGGAGGCACTAACAGCCGGTGTGACCCAACCTGCTGTTCTGTCAGTTCAGAATGCAAGGAGCACTACACACTCTGCCTGGTCATGCACCTACCACATGTATATGTTTGCATTTACGTGCAAAAGCCTTCCTGTTTATGCAGGTGCATGATTTATTTATTTAAGTTAAGACAACCAAGAAAGCACATGCAACTTTTTACTTACGTTAAGAAAACGACCCACATTTCCTTCTTTTGTGGCATCCAGTACATAAATACTTCCTTCATTAGCATTCTTCAGAATCATCCTGTCACCATCAGCCTTCTCACAAAATGGGTCTTTCAATTGCCTGTGATTTTCCTTTTTGCAGTCAGCCTTTAGTGGTACGTTTTTGGATGGCCTCACAACACACATGTCATCCAGCACACCTGACTTGCCACAATCAGCACCCTGTGGAGACACATTCTTTCTTTTGCATTCTGCACTGTCCACATCAGCAGACTCAGTCTGTCCAATTTCCATTGGATGTGCTTCCTTTTGCTGTTGAGTGGATTCTGTCAATGGACATGCAAGTTATTTTTCAGTGACAGTCTAAACCTTTGCCTGGTTTGTCCCAGAACTATTATCCACCCAACCTTTGTTCTCCAAAATGTACACAGCTTCCTTTCTATTTAGAAGCCTATAACACAACTACCCTTTTCCATGCCCCTCATCAATCCTCCCACAAATAACTGATTCCTGCTGTGGTGCCTAAAGCACTTGCTCTCATGAGTAAGCTAGTCTCTTGTTCTTAAATCCCACTCCAGACTGACTTCTTCCACATAGCATTTTATCTTCATTTTATCTCCACCTTAATTTCTGAGAGAATCACAAACTGTTATTAAGACAGAGATAAGAGGTAAGTAGTTTCAAACTGTCTTCCCAGCTTGAGGTCCCCCCACCCCTGCATTATATCCTCTTCAATTTTTTTTGACTGGAACAGGTACTAGGTGTAACAGTAAGATTCACACGACTGACTCTCCCACAATTGCACTGGATTTGGGAAGTTGCTGTCAGGACTGTTGGACATGACCCAAGATCAACTTTGCAGGCAAAAGACTGCCCTGTACCAGTTAATGCAATGTATCATGCAAGGCAGCAATACCTCCTGTACCACTGAGCAATCTTAAGATAGCCTAAGCATTATGCAGACAACATCATTCTAGTCTGAGAACAGGCCTGCCCACATCCAAACATCATTTTCTACATTTCTACATCTATCACCTGATGCGGCACAACTGTACTAAGACTGCAGTATTTATAGCTCTGCAAACCTACTTTCTTTTCCTGTCTTTGCTCCACTGGTTAGTTTTGTTTTGCTTGACTGATGAATCTGAGAACTATTATCTTCATCTGAGGTGGCACTGTGCACCATTGTATCAATTTCCTTTAAACAGAATAAAAGATAATGAATAGGTTGTGATGTATTGTTGCTGTATGCAACTCTGGGTCAACACAGGATAGCAAGTGGCTTTTAGGACTCTAGGGTTGAAGTTTCAAACCTACTGTAATGGCTATGGCTATGTTTCAAAAGTTACTGTAAGACAACATTTATCTTCATTTCAAGTTATCATTCAGAATAACCTGGAAAGCACTTGCTGCTCAATAAAATATTCAAGTAAGTGCCTAGGTCCCACAGTTTCATCAGAATTTAAATACATTTGTGTAAGTTGCTGTGCCAAAGCCCAAACACGCTTTTTACACCATTTCAATAAAATGAACAGATGTGGCAGCATTTCTCCTCTCCCACCACAAAAAGACAGTTAGTTATATGAACTTGAGAATGGACAGTGCTGCCAAATGTTAGTGTGAAAATCCCATGTGCATTTCTTAAGTGCAATGAAACCAATGACACCTACAGAGTAAGTTTCCCCAGATTCCCTCCTTTGCAAGTATTTGCAGGCAACACTTCACATCTAGGTCAGATCAAACTCTCCCAGCTGTGGCACTGCATCACAAAACTGCATCCAGCTCCTGAGACTTTCCTTCTCTCCCTGCTGTGTCATTTGTTGGGGAGACATCACAAGAATATTATCACTCTGAACTCCTAACTCTGCAGTTAACTACAAGAGGCAGTGGAGGGGGAGTGTTGCAGTTTAACCCCAGCCAGCAACCAAACACCACACAGCCACTCGCTCACTGCCCACCCCTGGTGGGATGGGGAGGAGAACTGGAAAACTGTAAAACCCATGGGTTGAGAAAAGAACAATTTAATAATTGGAATAAAGTTAAAATTATTATTAAGAGTAACAATAATAATAATAGCAGTAGTAATGAAAAGGGAGATGACAGAGAGAGGAATAAAGTCATAAGTCAGACAAGTGATACACAATACAATTGTTCACCACCTGCTGACCAATGCCCAACCTGTCCCTGAGCAGTCCCTCCCAGCTAACTCCCCCCAGTTTATATACTGAGCATGATGTTCTGTGGCAGGGGGTTGGAACAAGATGATCTTTAAGGTCCCTTCCAACCCAAACCGTTCTATGATTCTATGAATATCCCTTTGGCTAGTTCAGGTGTCCTGCCTCTTGCTCCTCCCAGCTTCTTGTGCCCCTCATCACTGGCAGAGCATGAGACTGAAAAGTACTTGATCAGGGTAACTGCTACTTAGCAACAACTAAAACATTGGTGTGTTATCAGCACTGTTCTCAGACTAAGGCCAAAAAACAGCACTGCACCAGCTACTACAATGAAAATTAACTCTAACTCAGATGAAAGAGGGCAGGGAGAATGATTTCTTAAGACTCTCAAGGCTGGAGTGTAAGTGAAGGATGGGGAAGGGAAGGCTGTGAGAGTAGTTAATGCTGGTCTCAGGGAACATATTGAAAGATTGGTAATGGAGAAGGGATGGGTTATAGCTTCCAGCGCACCAGCTTAACTCACAGCGTGATACAGTTCCATGAAGCAAGATCATTAGAACTATTTAAATGTGTAAAATGAAAAGGTCAAAATTAACATACATATTCAGCACAGTGAAAAATTAATCTATTAAAGCCACTTACTACCATTTTTTGCTGGTGATTATGAAAAATAACTGTTCTAGTTCCAGGCCTTCTTGCAGTGTCAATGCTTAAATTCCTTGGATGAACCCTGTACAGAAAGGTCAAAAGGAAATTATAAAGACAAAAAGAGCCGTAAGTATCTCTTACGCATACATTTCTCTAGCAATCTCTAGTCCATAAAGAACAGACTACAGCAGAGCCTGCTGTCTGGCCTTGCCCCAAGTTCTGCAACTATTTTGCCTTTAAGAATTGAGGACACAGATTAGGTTCTCAACAACATTTGTAAAAAATCCCCAGTTGTTCATACTTTTTTGAAAGATGAGCGCCTGCTTTTACATTTTCCCCAGTTCTCCTGCTGAGAAGCAAGTTCTCTGCTTTTTTACTATTGTAATATTAGATAACCTCAAAATAGAGCACCTACAGACAAGAGTTTTGCCTTTTTTCTGCTACCACTTGCAACAGTTTTGACAGTGCAGCTTTCAAACAAGAAAGCAAAGATGTTGTGGGAACAAGGGATAGAGAGGAAGACAGAGGGGGAGATGGGCAATATACACCAGATGCAGAAAATACTCTCCCACAGAAGAACCTCACTCCTTCACATCAGGAGAAGGTCAAGGAAGGATGGGAAGCAGTGTCTGGCATATACATTTAAAACATCTAAAATCATATTAATTTGGATTACATTCAGAGTGCAGCAGAAAACACCACTTTCAAAACTAATCTTAGTAACTGTGCAATGTCTAGCAAAAAGTAACAGCTCTTATTCAAGAAAACTTTCAACGTAAAATATTTAGATGTGTTTTCTTGCTACAAAAAACCAACATGGTACTTCTTTGGGCTACTGATAATGGCAACAAATGCTACTCTCTGAGGCTTTCTTAAGATTTAAACTCCTTTATAAATTCAAAAGGTGCAGTAGCCGCAAGAAGTTGTGACAATACTACATAACATTGTTTGTCCTTTTAAAGGCAATCTGTTTGAGTGAATGACATGTCAAGCTTAGCACACTGTCCTGAGTTCTACAATATTATCTACAATAATCAACTATGAAACGAGCAAGAATTTGCAATCATTTATGAGCAGTACAGTGTTTACAAAGCAGTGTGGCAGAGCAAGGAATAAAGTCTAAGAAAACAACCTCCTGACTTCCCTCTGAAAAGGCTGTTCACAAAGGCACGTGGTTATTTTGCAGTAATTCGATTTTAAGAATCCTGATAGACTATGAAACCCTGACATGTGAAATGAACTTTTGCATAAATCACCGCAAAAGTGAGGTGGTGTCATACTCCTTAAAGGAAAAGTGAAGGCTCCTAGCAGGAAAGGTTACGTTACAAAGAACAAGAGGTTTAGAGACTGGGAGCAAAGGACAGGACAACTGGTGGCTCATTTGTTATCAAATTCTTCAGTGACATCAAGTATCTTTAAGTCATTTATCTCAAGATTTTTTATTAATTCTTTCAAATTAGCACAATTATGAATGCCCTGGACAGACCAAATACACCCAGGAAAGAAACTGGAATTCTAAAAATGCCAAGTAGTGCACACGGTAAGTGAAATTAATATAGAGGAAAAACTGTTCCACTAAAAGAAATAATCAGGAATTAACAAAAAAGTTGAGAAAAAAATCCCAACAAACCACCCTCAGGTGAGGACATTCAGCTGTACATTAAAGTTTTACAAAGGACTTTCTAGAACAGCAGAATATTAGTCTTGTTGTGTGTAAGTTTGCTTTGGTAAACTTACAGGGTTGATTTATTTTCATTATCCACAATCTGAGACAAAGATTCTTGCTTCTCAGGAATGTCATTTTTGCCAGTTTGCACTAGTTCAATCACAGAGTCTGAACAATCAGTGTCAAGTTTTCTTTTTTTTGAAAAAAAGCCATGACCTCTGTTATTCACAGCATTCTTTTCTTTCAGCTCTTGACCAGTATCTCCCAGTACTTGAACTTCAGCTTTGCTCATTAATCTGCCTGGGGAGAAAGGAGAGAGGGGAAGATACATATATTTTATATTGCTTGCTTGCTTGCTAAGATGGGTCACACTTGCTGTTGCAGCTCAAACTTACATAAGAACAACCAGCAACCAAGAACATTATTTGGGAAAGCAAAATATGAATGCATTTCATGAAGAAATACTAGCCCTGGCACACAATATGCACAGACCTGTGACGCAAAAATCAACAGTCTGAGATAGACTTTGCTCCGGAATGTTTTTGATTGCCTCGCACCATCGCACTGCAGAGTTCTTCAAGGTTCTTCATCCATCTAACCATCTTGAAAGTTAAGACTGTTGACTCACTTCTCTTCCAACCTCGTACTTCCCTGTTCTCAAAAAAATTCCAGGGCACAGGCCACAGGATAGGGAGTATTACACTCTACATATTCTTTGGGCCACCATCTGTTACCTGAGTAAGTACAGACAAAAGTTCCCTTGTCGATATCATCTAGGCAGCGGACGCCCCAGCCTTTCTTCTCCGTGTTGAACACTTGCAACCTGACTTGAATGCCATGCTGTACAACTCTGTTCTGACACATCATCTTGTCACACCTGCACAACACACTACACTCATAAATTCTGTCAAGAGGAAGCAAAACAAAACACAGTGTCAAAGAATGCATTACCAAAACAAAGTCGTTACTATTAATTTCCCTCCCAAGCATTAATAAAGCTGTTGACTAAAACTGATTGTGGAGCAGTGCTCTGAAGCCCATAGCTTTCTTGATGGCTGATTCATCAATTTTAATACTTTGTTAGCCAGATTTTGGTATAAGTAGACAAGAAAAGTAAATGCTACCTTTTTATTTTATAGGAGTTAATCACACAGAAGCAGAAATCCCTGTGAAGCACCTTTTTCTATGGTGGAACAGATTATAGCAAAGTCAGCCTGTCACTTGTCTGGTGACTGTACCTGTCATGGGTTTTAGAATTTCATGAAACATTTCTAAAAGAATTCACAATTGTGTTTTGTTTTGTTGGTATTTTTTTTTTTTGTATTTGTTTCTAGGCTCACTGGCAGCTTTAATTCTGCACATCAACCATAAACTAACATCACACAGCAACAAAGGACTGAAAGAGGTCCTTAAGCTTACGGGTTCAGCCCTTAGCTATTGCAGCAAGCTACTTTGCACAATTCCTCTCCTAAACATCTGAGTTCCTGGCACCTTCCCTAAGCCATATATTAATATTCCATGGGACCTGAATGAGAGAAAGGGCAAATACTTGCAGCACTGGGATGGCTTTAGAGACTCTTGGAAGAGTCACATATAACCAAGTCTGGCAACAGCAGCTGGCTCATATTTCTTTAGGACTCTGGTCCCACTGAGCAAATGGGTAGACAAGACATAGGGCAAAAACCAAGGGTGGCTACTGCTTCCTACTTCTTTGGCTGACACATGCTGTAATGCTCTTGTGATAGACCTCCTTCCCTTGTGGAAAATTTCCTTCCTGTCTCCCTCCTCCCCCTGGCATGCCTGAATGAACCAGCATATGTGCCAGATATGGCCTGAGCTCCTGGACCAGCTAATACTACGTTAATCTTCACACTCTTCTTGGACCTTGAGCTAAGATGTGAAAATCGTAGCTCCTGCAGTACAAAAGTTTTATTGCTTCCATTACTCAAGTCACATTAATTATTTTTCTGTCATCCTGATGTGTCAGTAAAATTGTGACAAAAATGGAAGGTTTCAGTAATCCAGAAACTGCAAATATTTTAGTACTGTAACACTTACACTACAGGAGTACAGTAAGAGCAGACACATGAAATAACAGTTAATAGTTGGTCTTTCTTACCCACTAGGAACAGGTCGCTCTAGTCTTTTGTAACTGTATCCATAGGATGTTTTACCACTTGGAGATAAAGAAGTTTTACTACAGCCTCTTGCAGTTAGCTGTAGGCATGCACATTTTGACCTAAAAAAAAAAAATCAGTAAACCATCCCAGAATGCATTTGGGGCAGCGTAAATCAAACATATATCTAGATTATTTAAAATGTACTTGACTGTACACACCCCTTTATATATGCCTGTTTTCCCTCCCACCCTAGCCCCCAGGAAGTGAAGAATTTCACACTGTGGATTGGAGAACTCAGGCAACAATGCTGGTCTTCACCATCTCATGTCATGCCAACTTCCAAAGACCCGATGGATTAAATCCTGGACCCCAAAACTGCATAACAAAAGCACCTCAGCTCTTGGGAAAATTAGGTGCAAAGAAGCAGCATGCTATGTGTTTGCTGTTCCCCACTGCTCAGCTGAAACTAAGTAATTTTAGTTACTTAAGCTTCATTATACTAGACTGTGATTTCAAGCTATATTTGGCTTATGGGCAATTATACTGCACACCAGTACATGCAACTGCCCTAGCTATCAATAATACAAAATGGATTCAACACCAAATAACACCTACAGGCATAGATCACACGAACACCCTTCAAGAAAGTGGACAAAATTATCACCAAACTCCCATTTCCTAACTGTGGCAAGTTCCTACTGAGTATTATGTAGCCCAGAGTTACTGAGCTTTAGAAAAACACAGCAATGAGCAACAGAACATTAATGTGTTCTGTGACCCCTAGTTTCTGTTTAGACAACGGGAAAGAGGAGATGCAGAGGTTGTGAATGGGGATGTTTCCTCCTCTGCCCTCAGTAACCTCCTAAGTTCCAAATTATCTGGTCTCTCCAGCTGTCCCATTCATTTATAGGATAACATCCCACAGCAGGAGTTGCAGCAGAAGTTGTCATGCAGGATCCTTTCCTGCCTGCCAGGAAAACGAGCTTTCCTCTGCTGGCACTAGACTCTCCCTCTCCCACTCCTTTCCCAAAGCTGAGAAATCTGCCTCCCAGCTCCACCAGAAGGAACAGCACTGCTAATTTAGGAAGAAAGAGAAAGGAACACGGTAATCCACCTGCTGATCACCTCCTCCCTACAACAGGGGCTGCACAGGTAGGAGCACCCAAGTTCTGCAGAAGACAAAGACACAGTGGTGTCGGTCAACACAGAGCATGGCACAAGACAACTACCAGATACTCCAGCAGTGTTGGTCCTATGTTATTCAGCACTGTTTGGTACTGTGTGCCTCCACACTTACACCACTACCCTACCATTGAGGCATCACGCTCCACTTGACTGGAATTTTTCTACCTACCTATCGATGCAGCCATCTGTGCAGCCACATGAATCAACAAATATGCTGGAGAAGTTGTTGAGGTAATATCCACGTGGCCACGATGCCCTCCGATATTTGAAATAAGGTAATCTTGCACAGTCAATATCGTTGCAGAAGGAAACAGGCACAGACTCGGCTCCATGGCTAATATCAGAATCAAACACAAGGGGTTCTGGATTTATAGTGTTCCTGCCCAACAGTACATATGTGTTGAAGGAGAAATAATCAACAAATAAGAAATTGCACTCAGTTTCAAACAAATAATTTTGTACATCTTGAAAACTTCTCAGACTCCGACCACATGGAGCTTTGTAATTCACATCCAGTGATTTGGAAAGGCAGTCTGCTTTTGCATGGCGTCTTTGGAAGCGAAACAGGATTGGTATCTTAAGAGGATTTTCACCCTTGTAGAAGCCTGCTGCTCTGTTGTTAAGACATGCACTAGAGCACTTGTGGTTCTGATACTGCAGGTTTGAAGGTAAATCTTGAATTTTACTAGATGCTTCTTTACTCCCCAAACCTGTTTTTTCCATTTCCTTCTTTCTGCTATTTGGAATAAAAAAGAAAGAAAGAAAAAAAAAAAGCAGCAGCTTAGAGAACAAAACTACTCAAAACCTCAGGTTTTTCATGTAGGACAAATTAAAAATACTTTCACTTTGAAAACTGGCAGCATTCAAAACTGAGTTGAAAATGATGAATTTAGAAATACAAGAGAGATTAAAATCTCTCAAAGGCACTGAAGAATATGGTAAATAATGAACGGGAATAAATGAATAAATACACTGACCTTTGGGAACCTTCTACAGACTTTGCGGTGTTGTCATCTGCAAGAAGAGGCTGCAATTTGGGTTTGGTTTCCCGTATGCCATCTCTGCCAAACACATCACTTACTGCAAAAATTTGAATGCAAACAAAACCTTCATCAATCCACATTTCTAGTTATAATAAAACTGACTTTAGAAACTGAAGAGATAATTGCAAAAAACATTAAAACCAATGCATTGCTATGAACTACAGTTAACAAAGAGCATGCTAGCAAGCACACTACTAAAAAGCCCTACTGCTTTTTATAATTTATACAAAAGTAATGTGTTTGCATATAGGTTTGCAAGTGAGTGACTAGCTGACACGAGACACACTCTCATACCTTCTGTACTGCTCTTCCTCTCCCTCTCTCTCTCCTTTCTTCTCCCCCAAAGGGTAAAAATTAGGTGTGTATTGATAAACCCGAGGCCGAAATGTATCATGAAAATGTACCCTCTTTCACAGATGACCAGGTGATTTGTCCATTTTGCTTTTGAAGTTCATGTAGACAGTATGCATATGAAACACATACACATACCTCTTTTCATGATTTGAGGTGAAAGGCTGCCAGGGTATTACAGCTAGTGGAGCCATGCACAAGATGAACCTGAGCTGTCTACAACCAGAGCTATCAGGCTTACTAACTCAAACTCTCTTCACTTGGTACAAGCCATATGCACATACACACAAACCACAAAAGTACAAACCCAGATGACAGTCCAAGGTCCAGTACCTGAGGAAACTAATAATTATGTTTTTTTCCCTTGTAATGTTAACAGGCTTCTCAGAATTATTTTATTGATTTCAACAAAGCGAAATAAGCTCCTGGTGAGTAAAACAAGACAAATTAAATCCACACACCAAATAAATGTAATTGAGATGCACATACCATTTGTCAAGGTTAAGAGATCACCTACATTAGCTTCATTCACCAGTGCCCAAGCTTGCCAGCATTCTGTGCAAACCCCAAAACAAAACAGATATTAAGTGTAATTTACGTAATGATAATAGGGACAATGATAATAGAGAAAACAATGTGCAAGTCCTTTAGAGACACTTGTTTCCTCACAATAGTAAAATAGAGCATTGCAAGACTGATACTATTAGAAACCTTCTGCACCACAGTCTTTAATTACTACAAAATTACAGCTCATATTAGTAGTTGTGAATCAGCACTGAATATCTTCTGGCTTTTGGAAAGCTGCTGGAATGTCTCCAAGCACACACAAAACAGTAGCAGTAATGGCCATAAGCACAATTTAGTGTAAGTTTTTTTCTTTACTTCGTCATCAGACTAGTCATCATCTGGATAAGAAGAGTAAGATCTTGGCAGACTTACTTCTAAATTGATGGAAATGGCCTTCAGATAGCAAGAACACAAAGAGACCAATTCTGTCTCAACCTCTTACCCCAAGCAATAAATATTACAAGGTAGCAGACAAATGTCAGCAAAATCCATGTTAATATTTTAGTTTGAAATTTTTACAGAACAAAGCATAGAAACATTCAGATTTCACTATGCTATAAATTCATTGTGTCATCTGGGGATTTCAGTTCAACTCTTATCTATGCACTGCTGTAATATTTTGTCATAAAAATCACAATGTGGCAGCTCAAATGCACAAAAAATGCTCTACCAATTTAGAGCAAGCACTACAATGCAGAGTGTGTGGCTATACCTGCTTAAAAGCATATTACACTATCGTACATTTTCTTGCACAAAAAAAAAAAGCGTAATAAGATCCATATAACACATGTACATGGGCAACTTCATTAAAAAAAAAAAAAGGTTATTTTTTTCACTTAAATAAGCCAGTAAAAAGAAACTTGTGTACTGCTCCAAGCTTATCAGACTTCTGACTTTGATGTAGATAAAGGAAATTTATTTCCCTGGAAATCACGAACAATCTTTAATGCATCGCTCTCACATTTTTCTATTAATGTTTCAAGTTACAATGGTGTCTCTGACATGAAATAACACATGATCATAATCCCACCCCAAACCCATTCCAGTCACCAAGATCAACTTGAAAGTCTAAACCTTCTGATGATAGACAAAACACAAGGCAGTGCAGATATTTCATTATTTCTCAAGAATTAATCTTCACTTGGTACAAGCCATACCAAGAATAAACATTATCATAAGTGTTTCTCAAGAACAAACATTTCAGTTTTATATGTTTAAGAGCCACGTTGTTTGAAAAAGTGTACAGACAAAATGAGAAAATTGCAAAATGCACCTCAAATTATTAGTATTTTTTCAAAGAAACAAGGTATATTTTTTAAAGTTCTTAAAAATGCCAGCCACCGAGTAATTTAAATTCAGATATATCTGAATTGTGACAGATAACACACAGCCTAGACAGAGCAGGCCACAGCTCCCCAGCAGTCCAGCTTAACCGTCACAAGGATTTCAAACCTTGGTTTGTGGCAGTTCCATTCTTGATCTTTTCCTTTAGCAAAAGCAGCACATTTTGCACCTGCTCAAATATGGCATCCACTCTTCTACCTCCCAACTGTGTCCAAAAGGTCTTCAAATCACCTGGAATGCAAATTCCCATTTACAAGTCTGTACAGCTCCTGATAAGTCTAAAACCACAAGTAGCTCCTAGTGGACTTCTGAAACGCTCCCACTCATTTCATTGCAAGGCACTTTTGAAAAACCAGGCAGGACAACTATCTTCTTCCTTAGGCTTAAACTTTCAGAAGTCTATTCCTAAACCTAATAATGAAAGTGAAACAGAAGCCAAGTGACAAACTAGAACAGCTTCCAATGGCCCATGATGCTTTTTCAAGTAATTTTCAAGGACATCTACAAAAGGTGCTCTGGAAGCCTTTCGCCAAACACCAGCAAATTAGTCCCACTATAAATTAATCACCACTGAAACTCATAGAAGTAACACATGAACTGAACATATTATTAAATAAAAGACATCTGGATTTTGTTAACAGCTGTAACCTCCCTTAGCTACACAAGCTAACCTGCCCCATTGATATTTTTATTATGGTTTCTAGGGAAAATGTTTTCAAAATGTTTTCATATAAAAGCAGTTTGATAAATTTTGTTGACCAAGTGATATCAGTTGCAGTAATTCATGCAATCCTAATATCGTGCTTCCTTTCTCCACTAGAAATATTTATAGAGAACATTTTGTTTAAAGAAGTGTTCTTAAGCTACTGGTTCAGAACCTCTTATCTTCCAAGTGTCTGTACCTTTGAAGGTGGGGCAAGGAAGGCTGGGGCAGTGCAGGGCAAGGCAAGGCAAGGCAAGGCGAGCCAGAGCAGGGCAAAGCAAGTGAAGGTGGGGCAGGGCAAGGCAAGGCCTGTGTTCAGTTCTGGGCGCCTCACTACAAGAGAGACATTGAGGTGCTGGAGCCAGTCTAGAAAAGGACAACAGAGCTGCTGAAGGGCTTGGAGCACAAGTGTGATAAGGAACAGCTGAGGAAATTGTGTGTGGGGGGCTGTTAATCTGGAGAAGAGAAGGCTCAGTGAGGACCTTATTGCTCTCTACAACTATATGAAAGGAGGATGAAGCAAGAAGATGGCTGGTCTCTGCTCCCAAGTAAGAAGTGACAGGACAAGAGGTAATGGCCTCAAGCTGCACCAGGGTAGGTTTTGACTGGAGATTAGGAACAATTTCTACACAGGGAGGGTGATCAGGCATTGGAACAGGCTGTTCAGGTCGGTGGTAGAGTCACTGTCTCTGGAAGTGTTCACAAACCATGTAGACGAGGCCTTTAGTGACATGGTTTAGTGGTGGCCTTTCCAGTGCTGGGATAAAGGTTGGACTTGATGATCTTTAAAGTCTTTTCCAACCTAGCTGATTCCATGATTCCATAAAACATATACTACATCACCCGTGCGCAGCGCCCTCCACGG
>JANHGB010010322.1:35525-51499 GCA_026283785.1 Coracopsis vasa
GGATCAGTTAAACTAACTGATGGACAGGATGATTGCTATGTCTGTAATGTTAGTTAAGCTGGTGTTTCAAAGACTGCCAGAAGTTCTCAAGATTGTTGGAAGTAAACGACCCTCTAAGACCACCATCACATTTTTGTATGCATGCTGGAAACTTTCTGGAAAATGATGTAATTCATGCGTAGCCTCATGAATATGTATGTATACCCAGTGACTATATAAGGACAGCTTGTGTAGTAATATGGTGATACAAGTTAGAAGGAGCTACCCCCTGTGTCTTCTGACACCACAATAAAGAATACCTGTTTGTCAACTTGAAAACTTTGTTGGCAAGTTTGTTCCTGGACTTTTCTCCGAATCAGTTTACAGTTGATTATAACGGTGAGGAGATTTTCTTCCAGGATGTGAAAGGAGATAATTTCTTGCAGAATTTTTTTCTATAATTTTCATTTTATGTTTTAAAATAAAAATACAAATAAATGTCTGGTAATATTGTTTCTGATAAAATGGAGAATGCTAAAATAAATTTTTGTCTCCATTTTACTTTGAGGCAAAACATCACAGTGTGTTTCAAGATGGGAAATACAGGTACATAACAAGAGAATGTAATAACTCAAAAGAGGAAAATAATATTTATACCTCTTCTAATCCCAAATCATTATTACATGTGATCATTTACGATCTGATGAACCAACCTCAGCATGGACAAATTTAGATCCAGCTAGTTCCTTTATTTTGAAAACTATTACATATATTTTTATTAAATGTGCCTTATGCTAAAAATTATGAACTGAGATATTCTATCAAGAATATTATCTTCAAAAAAATAGTTGTTGGAATTCTATCTTGTTGTCCCCTCTCATTTAATTAGTCCTGCTCAAGACCCTGGTATTGCTTAAGTACCCAAGGGTTACCAGAATAAGAAAAAAATTGCAGTTTTGAAATTATTTATTAATAACATGCATATTTACCTCACTCAATACAACCGCATGTTTTACTTTTCTTGACTGATTGCAATACATTTCCATAACTTAAAAAACCAATTTGGTTAATTTTCTAGTCAGATAGTTCTCTGCATAAAGCTCACTGAAAGCTTATATTGCATTTAAAGTTCGTTTCCACTCTGAATTTGGCAAGCACTTTTTTAATACGGGAAAATCATGTTTAAATTATCCATGCTAAATGACAGTTTTTAATTGCCCTCCATATTTTTCTTTCCTCTTTTACACTATGGATGATTTGGAATAATGAGCAAGCATATTAAATCTCTAACGTGTAACAAGTCTTCTTTAAAAAAGTTAAATAGTACTAGATTGGAATATGCCTACTTTTTCCATCAAAGTCTGCTGTCCTATGCTGACAGAGCTAATTCTGCATGGTAGTTCATAATTATAAATGTGACTAAGTTTATAGCACTTTCAAACTATGATTTTCAAGGACAGAGCCATAATGCTCATTTACACATTGATTTCAACTTACTCGCTTTAGTGACTAAGGACTATTTACACAGGTTTGATATTACCAGGCTGAATTTGTCTCATATAACATATTGGATGTCAAAGACAGTTGAAATACTGAACAGAACTGTTTTTCACCTCCTATCTAAATCTTGCTAATTCTGTTAACAAATTCCCTGGCATTTTAAGTCTTGCTTTTCTCCTACATTAGGATAGAGTAAGAACTTTTCAACTATTTTATTCTCAAACAGTAAAAAGGCATGAAGATAAATTAAGAAATTAGTTTTATAGAACAAATGAGATATGCAGTGTCTGAAATACTATAATTTATTGGGAAGAAAAGAAGAAAGATAAGGAAATCAGGAGGGACAGCTACCATTTTACTGACATCACAGAAATCTGTTGTATTAAAAGTCAAGTGACCTTAAAAGCCACAGGGCCATTAAAAGTAATGGGATGTGATCTCAAGCCAGTGAGTGATGTGAAGCCAATTCCTTCTCAGGAGCTCAAGCTGTAACATCCACATTAATGTATTAGTATCAGTAGATGAAACATAATGAATAGTACATCTCATTTACATAATGGATGAGACTAGGGAAGCAGTTCCAGATGTCTGATGAGCACCTTGAGCCAAAAGAGGAAATATTTTTTTTCTGACATATCAGCATCCACAAGTCTAAAGTGCTGAGATTAGATGAAAATATGGACTTTGAGTGATTTGTTGCCCTTACATTTGAAGAAAGTTAAAATGCTTCTCAAGAACAACAGCACTACATGCAGCTGTGGGATCTTCTCTGCTTATTTTTGTCATTTGCTTATAGCTCAGGTAGTTCAATGGAAATTAGAGGTGCAAACTTCAGGAAAAATCTTATTCTATGACCACTCCTGTTGAACATGCATTCAAAGAGTCAACTGATGTGGTCA
This sequence comes from Coracopsis vasa, assembly GCA_026283785.1. Taxonomy (NCBI): domain Eukaryota; kingdom Metazoa; phylum Chordata; class Aves; order Psittaciformes; family Psittacidae; genus Coracopsis; species Coracopsis vasa. Next base: position 37,904 of record JANHGB010010322.1, read on the forward strand.
AAGTCAAAGTCATATTTATGCACTGTGTTGGGTTTGTGCCTTAATGCAAGTAGTGCTCATTGTGTGGAAATGTTGGACCATTCATGAACTCACTACAACGCTCAAACGTACAAATGGTTTAAAGACAAATAAGAATTCAGTGTCCTTTTCAACAACCATAAGCTTGCTTTATAAATGATATATCCAAGCCTGGCACAGGTATAAAATCAAATGCATTGGATCACTTCTATCAGTGCATTGAATTATGTGTTACTGGAAGAAGGAGCCTGTTTTGCCACTGTAAAAAGGAGTTGATGTCCTTGATGACTTCTTATTCTTGGAGAAGGCTGGTTTTTGTGAATGAGCTGAAGAAGGACAAGAAAATTTTTTTGCCCTGTGGAGAAGGACTTGGGGATGTTGGTTGGTGAGAAAATGAACATGAGCCGGCAGTGTGCACTTGCAGCCCAGAAATCCAACCATATCCTGGGCTACATCAAAAGGAGTATGACCAGCAGGTCAAAGGAGGTGATCCTGTCCCTCTACTCTGCTCTCATGAGACCCCACTTGGAGAATTGTGTGCAGTTCTGGTGTCCTCAATATAAAAAGGACATGGAACTGTTGGAACAAGTCCAGAGGAGGGACACGAAGATGATCAGGGAACTGAAGCACCTCGTGTATGAAGAAAGGCTGAGCAAGTTGGGGCTGTTCAGCCTGGAGAAGAGGGGGCTGTGTGGAGACCTCATAGCAGCCTTCCAGTATCTGATGGGGACCTATAAGGATTCTGGGGAGAGACTCTCCATTAGGGACTGTAATGATAGGACAAGGGGTAACAGGTTAAAACTTAAACAGGGGGAAGTTTAGATTGGATATAATGAGGGAGTTCTTTACTGTGAGGGTGGTGAGGCACCGAAATGGGTTGCCCAAGGAAGCTGTGAGTGCTCCATTCCCGGTGGTGTTCAAGGCCAGGTTAGACAGAGCTTTGAGTGATATGGTTTAGTGGGAGGTGTCCCTGCCCCTGGCAGGGGGGTTGGAACTTGATGATCTTAAGGTCCTTTCCAACTCTAACTATTCTATGATTCTAAATTTTTTTCCCAAGTCATGAACACTCTAGGTGTTTCAAGAATCCCAGTCAGACCATAGGTTAGATATTTCTGTGTACCTACTAGTACTGAGAAATTTCAACCGAACTACTTTGTGTGATTTACTCACTATGCTAGAATTACATTATGCTAACCAAACTATTATAAAACCAATACTATGTCAGAGTTAGACCCGTTTCCAGAAAAAAGTCCTGTCTTACCCTTTTCCCTTTGCCTAGTTAAACTGGCAATGACATTATAGTATTTTTGCCTTTTATAACAGACAGTGAAGTCTACTTCCAAGGACAGCTGTAGCAGTTTAAGTCAGTGTCTTCATTGTTTCAAAGTGCTATAACATTGACAACATTATTTTCTAGGGCACATTAAATTATTCTTATTTGTTGTATTTTTACTCGTATTAAAGATACTGAGTATAAAAATGTATTCGAAAGAGTGATTTAGTCATTGTGAAAAGGTGTAGGTGAGACAGAGGAGATACTTAAGGAGTCTTATAGCTTTCATGTGCTAGGCTGACACTAATTTAGTGTCTGGAGACTTTCTAGACTTCTGTTTCATACCTTTTTCTATCTATAGTAAATTTCAGAACGCAGAATGTAAAAAAGACTTGGAGAATGTTAACTGAAACTATAGATTTGTGTCTGAGTGCATGCACGTATGTACACATGAACTTTAGATACATGTATTTGTAGGAATAAGAGGTGGGAAGGAATTATGTAAACCATTTGGTAGAAGTCCATTTAATATTTGAAGAACAATCTCAGAAATTCTGTCAGCAGTTTTTGGATTTAAAAAGCTTCTCAACACCTGTTCTCTCTCAAACATTGGTTTGACTTTTGGTATTTAAAAAAAAAAAAAAGGAAAAATGTTGCCAACAAATTCCCAAATTCAGAAGAAATTGCAGGAGAAAATATTTCTGAGTACAGGAAAGTTTTACATGGAATTCCCAGTCCTCAGAAACCCTCATAGGTGAGTGAAATGCTGCTATGGGGAATTTATGACATTTGCTGCCTTGCAAGATTATGCTGTACAATCAACAAGATGTAGAGAGGGCTGTTGGATTTGGGAGGCTCAGAAAAATAGATTGCCCATTTTCAAAATTCAGCTTGGTAAGAAATCAAAATAGGAGGTTACATACAGTTATGAATCTGATTCTCAATCAGCCCTAATATGCTAACAGAGACTATTGGAGAAAAGTTACCAGCAAGGGGGAAAAATTAAATGCAAATTTAAAAGCACTGAATTTAAATTATATCAGAATGTAACTCTATAAGGAGATATTTTACTACACTATGCACCATTTTTTTTTTGATGAAACAACCTTTCTGTAATCTTAAAATTAAAAAATGCTAATGGAATTATTTAAAGGTTTTCTTTTAACTTCCCCCTTCCCACCTTCTTTTCCTTTCTTAAAAATCAGTAACGAAATTGCTTTTAACTTGATGTATTTTCCATTGCCTGTGGTTCGTGAGCACAATTATGGGCTGTGTATCACTGAAAACAGGATAAAAAGCCATCAAAATGATAACAGTGTTGGTAGGTGAGGTGAAATGAGGAAGATGTGATGCAAATGCATCCCTTTGTGCTATGTGAAACATAAAACGAAAGCATTCTTCATTGCAGGGAAGTGGCTATGAAACACATTTGAGAATAACAGCTAGATTTATGTTGACAATATTAAGTTAATATTGATCGAGGTAAAACAGCCAAAACATGAATAGATACATTAATTCATATCATTATGCACTATTGGCAGCTATATTTTTTTGCAAGCTTAATGAAATATTTAGTTAAACTAATTCATCCCTAGAGGTTTGCCTTATTTAGAGATCTCCTACTGTCTGATTTGTCTATCTTCTCTTAATTTGTTCAAACAAACACTTTTTCGATCCTTAAATTAAGTTAGCTTTTTGCTTCTCCCTCAAGACAATTGCACATCATTAGAGAGGTGGTGGAACAAGTAGAATTGCAAACATCTGCTACTATGTACAATGATGCTGTAAGCTGATCCGCAGTCGTGACTTCAAGTTTATGCAAAGGTCACACTGATTGTGGATAAATGACCCTGGGATTTCATGCCATCATTAAGGGACTATAAACCCTTTTTGGTTATTCAGTAAATTTGTTATGTGATGGGAAAAATTGTATGAAGTCAAGTAAGAGTCCAGAACTGTTTGTGTGCTTTTTCATTACATATGAAATATTCTTGATCCTTTATATCACATGGAATTTCAAATGCTGATACCTAGCCTCTTTCAAATGGGAGAAAATAGTGCTGTAATAGTATCATATAATGAATTATTAAATTGTGCTGCTGCTAGGCATGGCTTTTTAAGTGCATACAGAATGTGAATGCTGCACATAGACAATTTTCTTGAGTTTAAAACTCAGGATTTTTTTTTTTTTTCTTTTTACTGTCAATATTGGAAAGTGACTCATTTATAATTGCAAGCATACTATATTTTATAGACTAGAAATTTGTGCATGATCCTACAAGGACAGCTTTCCCTAATATATGGAAATAAGATTTCACCACTAATTAGAGAACTTAGTTGTACAAATAAGCCACCTCTGCTTAAATCCTAAAATGTTCTCATACTCCCAGCTACCACTGTAGTCAGAGAAATTATGTGCCTACTTCCCTTTAGGGATCCAATTCTTCGTTTTGTTTGGACAAATCTTAAGTTAGTGTAAATTGGAATTGCTTCATTGCCTTCAGAAAGGTGATAACGATTTATGCCAGCTCAGAATGTGGTGCTTAATCTTGGGACTGAGAGAAGAAGGTGAAAAAAAAGAACACTCCGTATCAGCTTAAGAAAAATAGCCTCTGGTCTTAACACAAGACGACGGAAAATTTAATGCAAGTTATAAATAGGGCCATTAATTTGATATACAGTGCTCTAGCAGTATACTCCATTAAGCATCTATATTTACTTAGCTGCTACTGTGCTACCAATATGACACAGCAAAGTTACTATGTAAAACCCTTCCATCATATCATATTAGTTTTGTGTTTCAGACTTGATTAAAATGCACATAGCTGTACAATAAAGTTTCTAGTTTTGCCAAGTGCTCACCTGTTATCATAATACCTTGTGTTAAAATAGGGATGAGGAAATCTCTTATGTATGATTCTGAATCTACTTGGTCTGTGTGAATTTAGAAGTTTGACTCAAATATTATTAAACTAAAATTCTACTTTGAGTTTAAAACCATAAAAATCTTATGTGATAAACATGGAATTTATTAGAAAACCTTTGTTAAAGCACAGATTAAGAAAACCAAAAAGAGATGAACACAGGAAAACTCAGTCTACAGAGAAGTAAAAAAAAATAGATCAAGTGATAGGGTTAGATGATTTTGTAATGAAGATAAATTGAGTTTCAGCCTCAGACAAGGGCCGAAGGCATCAACACACTTACCACTGTTGTCATCAAAAAGACAGACATGGAATATAGGACTCTCAAGAACCTCCAAGGTCAGTAAATCCAATTCCCATAAAAGCAGGCAATTATTTCATAGTGCCTTATGCATGCAATTCATAATGTCACATTACACTGCCTACAGATGGCTTGGGAGGGAGGTTTGTTCTCAGTGTTCTTTCCTATTGGAAGATATTTCAGGCCTCTATTTTTTTTTGTGACTAGAAGCAACTTCTAATTACTATCCTAAATTTTTTTATTTCAGTGCCTCCCAAAATTTCCAGGTCCTCAGAGTCACCCTACTTTCCTCTCAGTTCAGTAAGCAGTGCACAAGAGACTGTGTCAAGGAATATCAATGAAAATTGTATACCACGTGCAGAGGCAATCAGATTAGATTATGCAGTGGTCCCTTCTGGCCTGTTTTCACTTTTCCATTGATCAGCTCAATAGCAGCGATTGTACAAAAAGTAGACTTTAAATAGTACAAAGAGCTGTGATAGCAACTTCACAATTAACTTGCCCAATACTTATCCCCCATCTCATTAAGGATTTTATACACTGTTATTTGCTGTTTCCTAGGGTTTGGGGGGGCTTGGGGGGAGTTACTTTGTTGGGGTTTTTTTATTTGGGCTGGTTTGGAGGGCTTTTTTAAAGACTTTTTTCTCTTGGTCACCTTTCATTCATTCCATCAGAAAAGGCCATTCTCCAGCTAAAAGCACATCTTATGTTCCTAGGGAAGAATGAGTTGTCTGACAGGCAATATAAAGAATCTTATGTTCTGCTGCTTCTTGAGTCTTTATCTTTTATGAGTTAAATAAGCTAGAGTGAGTCTGTTAGTAATACACATAAACAATTACATTCACATAAAGATATTTTTAATACATAAACAAATATGGATATATTAGGAACATCACCAACAGACCTACAGAATGGAATGGAATGGAATGGAATGGAATGGAATGCAATATTTCAGTTGGAAGGGACCTACAGTGATCATGTAGACCAACTTCCTGATCAATTCAGGGCTCACTAAATGTTAAAGCATGTTGTTAAGGGCATTGTCTGAATCTCTTTTAAACACTGACAGGCTTGGGGCATTGACCACCTCTCTAGAAAGCGTGTTCCAGTGTTTGACCACCCTCACAGTAAAGAAATTATTCCTAATGTCCAGTCTAAACCTCCTAATAGCTTTGAACCATTCGCATGTGTCCTGTCACTGGATCCCAGGGTGAAGAGCTCAGCACCTCCCTCTTCACCTTCCCTTCTCAGGAAGCTGTAGAAAGTAATGATGTTTCAAGCATAATTAAGAGTATAATAATTTTCACATGTAAGATTTAGATACATATAATCTACTTATCTTTCTGTAGATGCAACTTTACATTAATTCATCCAAAGACTGAAAGAAAACTATTGATGAAAGACTAACATGTTCTGATTAGCAGTAGCTTTGTTTACAGTAGGAATCAAAAGTCTTGCTATGTTATCTTTGCCTCAGAAGAATAAATAAATTTTGTCCAAAGGAGAAACTCATTGAGGAGATATTTTACATTTTTACATTTTATAGTACATTTTTTGTGGTATGATTACTATCACATAATTGCAGATTTTACCTTGAACATTTCTGTACCAAGATCAACTCTGTGTAGTCATTACAGGGTTTTGTTCCCATGACCACACACTGTTCTTAGTATATACTGATATTTATTGACAATAAGCTCATGCTATTGCAGATACTGGAAATATTTGATGGAAAAATGTCAAATACAAATGTATCACATCATGTCTCTTGTGGTGATTGAGAAAAATTGCAGTTCCTTTGCTATACCTTTCTCTCCTCTTTGATTTCTTCTTGTAGGTTCTCATAAACTGCTAACCAACTTCCCAGTGTTATATGTTCTATCCAAGACAAATAGAAAGGAAGGAAAATAGCATTTCTTATACCAAATGGCTACTGAAACATTTTTCAGTGAACCATCAAAACAGTTTACGTTCACTATTTCAAGAGACCATGATTTATGCAATGTTTCAAAACCTGTCTCCAGAGGTGTTTGTTCTTCACACTCAGAATCCTTTAAGGATATAGTGAAGTCATTGAATTCATTGCCAGACTTCAACCATAAGAAAAAATACACTTTTTCTTTTTAATTGCATCTTTAATTTAGATATTCCAAATATCTAATATCTCTTAATTCATATGCAGAAGAAAGAATATAGACATGCAAAGAAAACCACATTATATCTATATTTTTCCACCTATTTGGTAACAAGAAGTAATAAGAATCAAAGTTCCCAGCTTTAAGGAGCAAAATAATCACTTTGAAGTGCTGCACAAAGCTTTGAGATTCTCTTGAATGTATATCAGTAAATCCTACCAGCTGTTTTTAAGAGAATCTCAGTGATCTAGAAATCATTCAGAAGAATTTGCCATTCTGTGAATGCAATCTCACTCTTTGGTGTGTACTAGTTGAACTCATGGAAAGCTTTATTCAGTCTTACTGAAACTTAACTCAGCTTGAAATTAGTTTTTGATCATAATTCCTGCTTAGAGAAATCAATATGGAGCTAGTGAGCATTGTGTCCATTCCACAGGGTTTTTAAATGCTGCATTCCTACTGTATAATAGCCTATTTCATATCAATATAATCTGTGCTGCAAAGAGTCAGTTAATTCCAGTTTGAATAATGAAGGTATATTCTGAACACTTCAGAGCTGTCAGCCAGACACAGTATGTTTGAATGCAGTTATGTTGCCAAGACTTTCTGAATGTTCGAGGGTCTAGGAAATAGATGAAAGTTACAGAGCAAACAAATAATAAAATCACAGCTAAAAGTGGGGGCTAAAGTGGTAAGTCGTCTATATGTGCTTTATCTCCGGAGATTACTGCTCCAATTCTGCATTAGGACCCACAGTGAAAATCATTTTAATGGCTTCAATCTGATCCCCTGGATGGAGTTTATCCACATTAGAGATTTCACTATGCCATTAAGAATGGCATCCATTTTTCTGCTAAAGAAAGGTGTGGAACAGGAATAACAGGGGACACTTCACAGACCAGGATTGATGTATGTTGGCAGGGCAACGTGTGAAAACTGTAGGCCTGTAAAAGTCAGGGGATTAAGTATGGATTAAGATGCACTGAAAGGGTCTATAGAGAACTCTGTATGACCTCTGTCTGCACAATAGTGCTAATATTCAAACCTTAGCTTCATGAACACCATTTTCATCAGTATAGTTATTAACTATAATAAATTAATATATATCTAAAGATCAGAGCCTATGATAGTCTATCACCCACAAGGCTGGATGCTGCAAATCATAAAAAGACTGCACTTTTCACTTATCCTGATCTAGAATTGTAATAAAAATGAGAGTAGGCTACATGTTAGAGATATTACAATAATAATAGTTAACTAATACAGTTGTATGGTTCATTTAGTATTTGTTGTGGAAGCTGTACTAAGCTGCAGCTTATAAACATGAGGACCGCTTGATTTATCACAGGTAGTAATTCAAACCATTTTTAGAGGTATATTCTCGATCAGTGTTTTATACATCACAATGTGGGTTTGGAACATATTTCTCCTTTGTTCTGTTCTGGCATTTAGTTTAAGTTTAATCTTCTTGTACCAGCTCTTTCACTCCCATGGGCTATTTCTCTTGTTCTTCAGGTATTAATCCATGTAGCTGTTCTTTACAGTTACATTAACTCCCACTGCATCTGGGATATTCTAAATGATGAAGTTGATCCATTTGTGAATGTAACTATAGGAATTCCCAGACGCTGAATTTTTAAAGCAGCTGCCTCCAAGCTGGTCTCTCAGATGTCACTGGTACCATGTTGCCTAAGAGACTTACTGACATTGCATGCAGCCAGAAGCAATAAAAAAAGTTAAAACCTGACACTGGCAACAAAAGCAAGCTTGTGGTACTGCCTGTGGTGTAACAGCTACTGTGGTGTAACAGCTACTGTTGTGTAACAGCTGTCATTTCTGGCCCTTCCATGCCTAAAGGATTTCTTGGGTGGCCCAGAGAAGCTCTGCTGACCAAAACTGCAGCAGTGAAGGACTGAATGTCCCTCTCCAAAGTACGGCACTGTGACTTATCTCATCTAGAAAATTATTCTTGGTGGAGCACAAAAGGAAGCAGGGAAAGCTGCAGAAAGTTCCTACTACTGCCCCATCTGGAGTTTCTGTGCCAGTTAACTTGCAGAAGAGTCATCATTAGATAACAACAGCCTGCAGATACTTGCAGACACCTTAATTGTTCACATTTCTTGCAAGGAATAACATAACCTATATGATGCGCTCTGTAGAAGAGCACTTTTTTGGTTTTTATACCAAAAGGCTTCAGAAATCTTGATAGATCTCCATATATACTGAAATACAGTTTTGGTATATGTACTATTTGGCCATAAACTCAGGGTGAAATATTGACCCTATAGAAAATAATCAAGTTCTAACACCAACAGGGCCAAGAGCTGGTGCTCTGAAAGCTCTTGTTACCATAACCACTAGAAGGAAGACTGGCTAAAGATTAATTTGGGTGGAAGCTCTCTCAAATACACCTCACCCACCACTTTGAAGCATCACTGTACATATTTTTTCTGTTCTTTTACAAGTACCATCAACAAGTTTCAACTTGGAAAAGATTCAAAGAATAAATCTTCTTTCCTTTTGATAGGCAAATGGGATATAAGGAAAGAGCGACAGCACTCTAATGGATTCGGAATAGAGATGATCACGGGAATAGATGGGAGAAAGAACAGAACAGAAGAAAGGAAGACTGCTGATTTGCAAGTCTAGCTTGTGCTGATATTCAATTAATTTGACCATTAGAAACAAAAGTTGAACTTTTCGATGTCCTTTGACTTTTTACACCCAAGGTGCTTTTCCTTTTAGAAAAGAAAATGAAAGCAATTTATTTAAGAGGAGAAAAAGATCGAGCAAGACTGAGAAGGGATCAATTTCTTTTCTATACTCTTAAAACCAAAATATTCTCCATAAACCCTTCTGCACTCTAAACCAAACACCGATAAAGAGAAAAAGCTGTAAAAATGAAACATTTTCCTTGGCAACAAGGTTTTGCACTGAGCATGCTTCTGCTGAAATACCAGCTGTGAAATGTTTTGCATGAAGTCAAGAGAAAGCCTTAATCTTCCAGTCACTGACATTTTGCTTATGCATTCAGCATATGTTATTATCGTTCCTATTGTTATTATAGAACATGATTTAAAAACTAGCTTTGTCTTTGTTCAGTGACAATGGTTATGAACAAATTAGAGTTTGAAAATGCATTTTCCTCTCTGAAATTCAAAGACGCAATCTTTCATACAAGAAGAAATTTCAAACGGTACTTGGAAAAAATATAGAAAAAAATGTGTACAGTATTAAAAATACTGTAGTATTATTTGCTTTTATTTTTGTAATACATACTCTGGTTATTCTCAGCAGATTGCTGCAAAATGTTCATAATATAACCTTAGTATAACATGAATTTTTCTCTAAGCATAAAATGCAGCAGAAGGTACCAAAGGCTAAAAATGTAGATTTTCTTTTTGCTAATCCCAGGCCGATGTGTGTCCTTTCATGAAAACCACAGGAAGCTTAAGGATTTGACATTAAACCAAGGGAAACTTTGTGGGTTTCAACTGGCCTTGGCTTCATTCCATCTTGAAATTTAAAGTAAGACTTGTGGCAATTTTACTCATAAGATCAAATTAATCCTTACCTTAGTGCAGATCTGTGGAGGCCAGATTTCTTTTATCTGGGATAAATTAGATCACTAGGACCTCATATCATTCCATAGGGAATTTGGTACTTTTAGTATCAAATTCTTTCCATCATTCTCCCATTAAGAGCTAAGAATGCAAAGGGTTTTTTCCCCATAATAAGTGGGTAACTTTGGTCTGAAGCATCAGAATTAGAAACTGTCATGGAATTTTAGCTCCTGCATGATGAAATAAAAATATATCAGAATGGTTTCTCTGTGGGAAGGCTTTTGTCTAATGTTGACAGTAGGATGCAAATTTGGTTTACTGTCCTGTGCATGCATGCAAGTTGAAACAGTATGCTGCTGCTACCTGCCTTCTCATCAACTGTGAGAAAGGATTTCTCTCAATGTAACTGGAATCAGATCAGTTTTAGGTGATTACAGATAGCTCATAAGAAAATCTATTAGTGTAAGATTTCAAGCAACCTTTGCATTCTTACAGAATCTTCTCTGTTGCAAGCGCACTCCAGGCAGATACAGGTATACTTCAGTGCTTACACACTTTCCTGCTTCTAACCTATTATAGTTTGTCCTTGAGATACTACCTAAGCAGGATAACTGTAATTATTGGAGGGGATAAGCAATCTGGTTATATTTCTTAGTCTAGTGGAAGGCTTTCCTGCCTGTAGAAGAGGGGTTGGAACTAGATAACCTTTAAGGTCCCTTCCAACCCAAGCCATTCTGTGATTCTATGATTCCATGATTCTCCAAGAGTGCTGTAGCTACACGGAGTCTTGAGTCCACGCCCAGGCTTCAAAGTGCATTGTAACATGCTTGGCATCTCCCTGTAAAGAGGTGTTTGTGCTTGTGCAGACATAACGATTAAGTAACAGTACTCAAGGTGACATCCACTACTGCAGGTTTTCATCCCAGTCCTGTCCTTCATTGTTCAATGTTTGAAGGAGAGGTTGTTATTCTAGTTATTCTAGTGCAAATTAACTACTTCTCCTTCCCTCCCTATTGCCATAGCAAATTTGTTACAGACTTTCTAAATAGTCCTTTTATAACAAAAGGAACCAAATATGTATGAATACCTGCAAAACATTTAAAATACAAATTGGGGGTAGGGGAGAGGGGAGACATCAAAATTGTTGCAGTAAATGAGTTCATTTGGTGTGAAATTGCCCTGTCAGTATTTTCACTCACTACTTGTAACAGACTGATTCTGAGGTGGAAGGGACAGGCAGATTAAGGAGGAGAGGGAAGTGCTGTTCACAACACATTTAATTCACTGCCTTTAAGAGGAACAGCAGTGACTAGTGCCTGACCGACTTTCATGTGATTAAGGAAGGCTCCTACTTAGGATGCAACTCTTGGCTATGGGCTTTCATATGAGCTGAAGAAGTTTTGCGCCGGATATAAGTCTTGATTACTTTTTATGTCCACCTGACACAACATAAAATCTGCCACTTTAGCACAGAGTAAACTGTATGATGCAAAGACAAATTTAATACACTTGGAAAACTGTAGCTGAGATCAGGAGTTGTGCAATATGGCTGTGCAGTTAAAGTCAGCATCTCTCAGAAAAAAAAAAGAGGAAAGGTTTAGTTCTAGATATGCAAATGTGAGTGCTTATCTCGAGATATTTATTTCCTTAGGTGCTCTGTAATCAATGAAGCTGAATAGATCAGATGCAGACAGATTAATTTGGTGGCTAACATAGCACAGCCAGGTTTCACAAAGTGTTATTCAAGGTAGAGTTTGCTCCAGCCTCCTGTAGGTAAAATTCCTTAATTTTATGTTTATCTCGCACAGTTTCTTCCTTTCGTTTTCCTTCTGTCTGTGTTATCTCTCCTTCAAAGAGGATTTGCTAGCCTACTGTAGCAGGAGTGCCATGTGCATTCCTTTTTTTATCATTTCTAAGAATAATAAGACTATAATAATGAATAGTCTTTCATATGCTTTAAAAATGTAAAATGTGATAAGGTGATATTCATGGGGCAAAGGGAAACTTTTAAAAGAATTTCTGAGTAGATGCCTGGGTATTTCCAGCAAAAAAAAAGAAAATTATAGCACTAAAGAAAAAAAAAGAAATCAGATCTTTGCTAGGACAACACTACATAGAGGAAGAATAATTCACTTCGTCCTACCTTGGGGTTAAATGCTCACTGCTTCTTGGGAAAGCTTGTATTTCTTTTGTGCTGTCTATGTCTGTGAATGTTTTATGAATCTCACTGAGCTTAGGAATCAAATTTCTTAGACTGACACAGTTTATTCAGAAGAATAAAGATACAGCAGAAAGTTATTGATTTTTGAGGAATCTACGCCTTGTGAAAAATTAACCAGACATTCCTTCCAAATCAATATTATTATCCTTGCTGTTTCAGGACTTCTAATCTGACCCACAAAGTATTTCCAGTGGAAAATAGTGTGTACTATCATTCCTTCAATAAAAACTGATTTCTGCTCTCCCCTTTGTCTATCTTAATATCTACCACTAGTCCTTCCAGTTTTGCATACATGCATGTCTCTGTGTATGGATACTGGTGTTCATGAGAATTAAAGAAGCTGTCCTCCCATGTTCAAAAAATTTAGATGTGTGATAAATGTGCAAGAATCTTTGACATAAAAACCAAGTCTGCTTTTACTAATGGAACTGAAAACACAGTTATACTTTTCCATAATGCTTAAATGCAGTTTTGGAAGAAAGAATACTAGGAGATTAAAATGCTTTTTGTTTCCATTCCCAAGAGAAACCTCACAGCTGCAGGTACTAAGTCTTGTCTAGATTAGCCATTTCCAAAGCAGAAATATGCTGCAGTTGCCCATCCACTAAAAAAATTTTAGTTAGCAACTGTCAGCTATACACCTCCTAGTCAGGAGAGTTGTTTTATAAACCTTGAGCAGTCATTTTCTTCTGCTCATGAACATTGTTCTATAACTGGTCTCCTGCTTCAAATTGACTTATTTTAAAAATTGCTTATATTTTATTTTCCTCACAGTCATTAAATGCTGGCTTCCCTCAACTTGAAAAAGTCCGAATGCTGTTTGTTTTGAGATAACTTCATCAAGTTGACAAGAGTAAATTTTCCATGAAAAGACTTTACTAACATTCCTTTGTGTTTAATACCTTCTGCTGGTGTAAAACAGGGGTTTTATACATCTTAATTTCTTACTTTTCTAAGACTAGTGATGCTTTCTCTTTGGTAGTATACGTTGACTAAAACCTCCATTGAAGGAGAGGAAAAGAATTATTAACAGCTGTTAATGATACAGAACGGAGCAGAAAACAAAATATTGTTTTGCAGTTATCTAAGCCAAGTGCAAGGTCCTACACATGGGTTGGAGCAATCCCAGGCACAGCTACAGGTGGGGCAAAGAAGAGATTC